>CDEZ01019571.1:0-14456 GCA_000826365.1 Acanthamoeba royreba | reverse complement strand
AACCATGGATGGGCCATCACCTCTTCTGCGCCACCGCCGCGAGTTCCGCCCAATCGTTTGGCCACGTCCACCACCAAGAGCTTCTCAATGAGGTCTTTGGCGTCGGGATGGAAGTCAGTCGGCATATCCACCTTAGCTGACAATATCTTCTCAAAAATCTCAAAGGTGTGTTCCCCATGGAATGGCGGTTTCCTGTTTATGTAGACGAGCAGCAACGGTTAGTGCATCACTTGCTTAATAGAAAGCCCTCTGGCAACAGTCAAATAGCGTACCCCGAGAGCATTTCGTAGATAAGTACGCCCAGAGACCACCAATCCACGGCTTTGTCGTGGCCTCTGCTGAGAATGACCTCAGGTGCAATGTACTCAGGAGTGCCGCACATGGTCCATGTCCTAGGATTAGGCATCTTCGTGAGCAACCAGCTCGAACGAGGGCATACGAACGACGGCTATCACGTACTTATCAGTGATCACCTTAGCAAACCCGAAGTCTGAAAGCTTGATGTGACCTTCGCTATCGAGGAGCAGGTTTTCAGGCTGAAGTGGGGTTAGAGAGAAATTAGATCTCGCTTTTGCTTGAGCATGAGGGCGGGCTTACCTTGAGGTCACGGTGAGCAATGTGGAGGCTGTGTAGATACTTAATAGCAAGCACGATCTCCGCTGCATAGAAACGGCCGGTGCTATTTGATAGGCGTCCGTTTCTTCGAATGCAGGAGAACAATTCTCCACCCGAAATGTATTCTAGGAGGAAATAGAGATTGGCTTGATCCTGGAATGTAGCATACCTGCATAATGTTCAAGATGAGACCGTGCGGTTTGCAATAAAAAGCAATCGTGATGCTACGTACAACTTCACGATGAAAGGATGCGAGATCTGTGCGAGAACCGACTTTTCACTCTTGACATGTTCGGTTTGCTTGAGGCGTACAATCTTCTCTTTGCTGAGAATCTTCAGACAGAAGTACTTGCCGGTCGCCTTCTGCTGACATAACCGCACCTGACCAAAGGTTCCAGTGCCTGTTTGAAAGCGATAAGCGTTGCAGGAAAACGTGTAAGACTTGGGGAATGAATACCTAGGGTCTGCAAAAGCATGAAGTAATCAAGCGAAAGTGTAGATGGTGCGACCGCGCTTGCCGTTGATGTGGTAGTCAGAGCACCGTTCATTGGTCTGTATTGTAGACAGTTGGATTAACGTCGAGAGTCCACATAATTTGAAATAGTCTCGCAGAGAGGAGAGCGTACGCAGAGACAGGAGCGCGGAATGGTGGGTAGCCGGGCGTTGGTCGAGACTGTGGGTGATGCGGCGCCTGCACGCTCGCAGGTGCCGAAGCATAGAGCGGTGACTGCGAGCCATAGAGTTGTGTCGCAGTGGGCCCGTACATCTGCATTAAATGAAGATATTTCAGTCAAATTCAGATTCGATCGAAAAGTCGAGTTATCTCGTTCCGTAGTAACCAAATATTTACGGCACGCGACATGCGTGATAACGTGCGAGGTCACCATTCCGCAATGGGGGAGGGTTTACCTGTTGTGAAGAGAGCGCTGACTGCGTCATAGTGTAGGGCTGCGGGGCACTGGCAGTCAAGGCAGGGCGAGAAACAGCAGCATGTGGAAAGCCGTGTGCCGAATGAGTAGCGCCAGACATGGGCAGAGCAGTAGACGCCTGCTTCGCGGCCGTAACCTTGTTGCTAAAGCGCAACACTATATCGAGTGCCAACACCAGCTGACTCGATGACAAGCCCTCTGGGTCCGTCGACTCCATCAACTGGGCACCATCGCACAACAAGCGTGAGTTGAGGCACACCATGAGGAAGGTCTCGCTGTGGAGAGTTGAGTTACCGCAACGAGGGAAGTGAGATTGTCCGTAGCCTGCTTGGCCAGCCTGGCCATGCTCTCTCTCGTTTCGGCGTGATGCCCGCCCAGCGAAGGCCCAGCACCGCCGCCACCTCCGCCACCTCCGCCCATTGCAGCGATGTAGCGATCCAGCTCCACGCCGCGAGCGCCGGTCAACCCGGGTGACGATGGCGGAGAGCCGTAGGGCGACGTGCCTTGACCGCGGTGTCGCTTGTTGCCCGTGCTCAGGCCGTCACTGGCGCCGGGCGGTCCTAGCAAGTGGGGCGACTGCTGCGGATTGTTGCTGTGGTGGTTCAGAATACCCGAACTCAACTGTAGCGGATGCGGGGCGCCTCCCTGAATGATGGCCCCGTCCCCGTAGTGCGCAAAGTTGGCCGGGTGGTACAGTCCCGTCGATGTGGCCGCCGTGGACGAAGAGGACGACGTGAGGTGGGAAGAGGAAGGCAGTGACGCCGTCGCAGCGTAGTGCGCACTGAACGGCTGCTGCTGTTGCTGCTGCGAATGAAGGTGAGACGTCTGCGGCAAATGGTGCTGCTGGTGGTGCAGCCCGTGCCCCACGCCCATACCCATGTACGACGAAGACGACACTGCCCCGCCGCCACCTCCGCCGCCGCCCATGTTCATGTTGTGGTGCTGCAGTGGCTGTGGTGAAGCGGTCGACGACGAAGAAGATGAAGACGACGAAGACGCCTGTGTGGGGTTGGTGGTGGAGGAAGAAGAAGAAGAAGAAGTGGGGCTGTTGCTGGGAAAGGGTCGCTTCTTCGAGTTCGAGGGGGGCGGCCCCTGTGGCGCGTCCATCTCTGAGATCGAAAAATAAATAAATAAATTTAAAAAAGAGGTCTGGTTAGTGCGGACCGATGATTTCTTTTCGAAACCAACGATTCCCAAATTATAAAATAAATATAAATATAAATTGTTTTTCTCTGGTTGTCGCACACTTTCTGTCCGTCAACAAGTACGTAACAAGAAAAAAATACGGCTGCTCCTTTGTTTTGTGTCGTATGTGGGGACACCACTCCCCACACCGTGGAAGTAGACGAAAATACCCAAAATTTCCCTACCAATATATATATTTATGCTACATTCCACGAAAGAAAATTATATTAATATCACCCATATTTATTACAATATATTATTTATTTTCATCTGGTGACGTAAAGTGACATCATCACAAAGAGTTTTTTGGGGGGGGGGTATGAAAAGAGGTCGAGGGCCACGTACGTGGGGAGATGTTACAAAATTATTTGAGAATATTGTAGCACGAGTTGCGGTCGCCGCCCTTATCTAAAATCGAAGAAAAGAATGGCCAACGGATTGATTGATGCGACGGGGAAGAGATGGGCGAGTAGTAGCGGCCACCACCCCTCGTCGCTGCGCGGTTGGTAAAAAAAGGGGCTGCCTACGCTACCGCGGCGGGGGTGGGCGGTCACGAGCGAAAGCGCAGTTTCGTGTGTGTGTCGCTGCCGTGCAGCAACTTAGAAATCTGTGGAATCTATGAAACACAAAGCTGCACGATTTGTCCACTATTTAGCTTTAATGTTCAGGAAATGTTCACAATTTTTGCACAATTTGCGCAGTTATTGAGAATTGACCAATTTTAGAGTTATGTCACGAAGGGAGTTCGACTATTCCGTGAGATTTCAAATTCATCTGTGCCAAGGATCACCGACAGGGCACCAGAGAGAGACGCGGGAGAATCGGATCACAAGCGAAGCAGATCAGCGGGCGAGAAGAGTAGCGCGGCAGCGGGTGTCAATGGCACCGAGAGCTCGGTTGGGGATGGTGCCGCATCGCCCTCGGCAATGCGCGCGCCAGCTGTGCTCGGCACAGAGGCCTCGCCGGATTCGACTGAGGGCTGCGCCATCTCCGGGGCGAGATGCACAATCTCAGTTGTGGGTTGTTGTTTCGTCACCTTTTGCTTGTTGGAAGGTGGCTTGCTTGTCGACCTCTGCGAGCTGGGATGCCAATAGTAATCAGCAATCTCACAGAAATGCCGACGTGGTGCGAAAGAAGAGGTGTACTCTGGGGCCTCAGGAATGTAGAGAGCAAAGGGCACAACTGACTCAATCGGATTAGCAGGTGGCTGGGCTGGCACAAGGGAAATAGCTGGGTCATATGTAGAAGTTGTTGAGTATTCGTCACTTGTCCGTCCATCATTGGGTACGTACCTCCGTTTGTGTTTAATTCCTGAGGCAGCTGGAGATCAGGAAACGTATTGTTGGCGTTAAGTCCCACCGAGCACGGAGTCCAATGCTCGCACCTGCATAGTAGCGAAGGGGGGTCACGAAGGCACTGCCACGACAACACTGGACTGAACTTACTTTGACCAAGGACCGGTCCCTTCACCATTCGCCTGAACAGGACGATTAAGTTCTCCTCCCTTAATAAGGCTGATTAGCTGCTCAAAGACCTCGACACCGACATCCTCTGTTCACGTCAAGATAGGAAGGCAGTGAGTCAAGTGTGGGGAAACACGAAGCAACGAAGGATGAACCTGGTTGGGCTTTGTGTCGTTTAGAGGAACTAGTGGTAAACTTCACTAGTTGACTCATCTGGTGCTGCTTTTCCGCACTTGGTACCCATGGCAGCAGAAGTCTGTGAAGCCTGCGCGTGCTACGGTTGGGACGTAGGTTAGGGACCCTAACTATCGCTTCAAGAAGTTTTGTGCGTACGAGAGAGAGATATGCTTGGTGGTCGCTTGAATGAGTGTTGCTGCTGGAACTGAAATCGCATTGTCGCTAATCAGGTGCTGAAACTTGGGCGCATAAATCAAATGTTCAAACCACTGCAATAACACTGCGACTTTCATCTAACAACATTCAATCAGCGTCATGTGCGCCTCCGCATGTACTTTCCAAGAGAACAAAACCTTTTTCTTGGCAGCCTGTGAGAGCTCCACTACTTGGTTCACAATGTTGGCCAGCAGCGTGCCCAAAAAGTGATCCCATTCCTTCATGCATCCTTCGAGCAACCTATGAGTAGAAGAAGAAGTTGGACCAACTTAGAACAGCTGAATTCTCATCGAACATCGCAGGATCATCATACGGTGTCCATATGCGCATGACTCGGTCTATCACGTTCTTGTAAAAACTTGTTAATGATTTCTTTTTCCAACTGGCCTTCTTCGCACGATGTTTCTTCATCCTATTGATTCATATGAATGATTGATCAGTCGATTGTTTTAGTGTAACTTGTTCGTCAATGTTGAATACATACTGGCCTTTCTCAGGAACAAGGAAGTCTTTCACCAGCAACGGTATCAAGACCTCGCGCGCGGTGGCAGAATTAATACGAAGGAGTTTCTCCAACACCTCTGCAGAGGTGGAGGTTAGACTCAGCTGAATGTGTGTCATATTCTAAACAATCTCATCTGTGCGACAACACCTTCAGACTTCTTCGCTAGGCCACTGTTGTAAAGCTGATAATAGGTCTTGAGTGCAGTCTGTGTCCATACAGTAATCTCGGCCAACGAGCTTTCTTGTTGCTGCCAGTAGTTGACGTTGAGCCAATGCAAGGCCTAAGGAAACTGTGAGTTCATATGGGAATGGGCCTAAACGCTGGGCTGCCGCTGCACCTGGGCTGCAGAAGTGCGAAGGGTAGGCAGAAGTGGCAGCGCATTGTGAGTAGCACTATGTCGGATGTCAACAAGCGAGCGTGGAAGATTCAGCTGCCTCGCGAGAAACATCACAGGTCGAGCGTGTATTCCTGATGACCGATCAGCAACAGACGCATGCAGCTACGGTGTGGAATCATGTGGGCTCTGATCTGCCCTGATGTCTCGATCGTACCTTTCTGCTCCACCTCGACCAGTCCGTTCACCATGCGCACGATCGCCATCGAGTACATCATCCTGAGCTCGTGCGCCGAATGGATCGGCGGGAAGCTGCATACACACACGCAATGCCCATTTTTAATTTTCTTTTTCTTTTAAACACTCCATTATTATATATAAAATATTTGATATAAACAAATAAACAAATAAACAAATATAAAGAAATATAAATATAAATAAATAAGAAGGAGGAGGTACGTGTCGAGGGCGTAGACTTGGAGTAGAGCGGCGGTGGCTTCGATGGCTTGGGGGAGGGGTCCCCGAGCGCGCCAGGCCCGCACGCGGTGGAGGCCTCGCTGGCGGTCTTCGGGGCGGGCGGAGCCCAACCACGCCCGGACCGTGCGCCACTCCTCCCAGGTGCCCCATCCCACCACCCTCGGCAGGGCCGCTGTACGCGGGGCGGGCGGGATTATGGTGGAATTTGTTGCAGAAGATGAAGATGAAGAAGATGAAGATGAAGATGCCTCGGTCCGGGCACGTTTCTCGTTCCCTGCCGGCTGCCGCCCTCCTCTCGGGTGGGGTTGAGGGCTGGCGGTCGTCTGGCTTGGGTGCGGCCCGTTGTAGGGTACCTCCTCCCTTCCTCTCTTCATCTCTTTCTTTACTCCTCTCCTTGGCCAATCTGTTTCGGAGTGGAGATGAGTCACGCTACACGTACATTCCTCACATTTATTCAAAACATAGGATATGTGCCAAGTATGCAGCGAAAGAGAAGCAAAATAATTCAAATATTTCAAATTCGTAAAAGAAAAAAGGGCGTAAAGCAACAAATTTGAATACCAAAGATTGAAAGATGCTGATGCGAGGGCATCTTAGGGGGACTGCGCATCGTGCGCCGCTCTCCCTTGGATGGCGCGACTGGTCCACAACGCCCACCTGCGCTACGCTGCGTGTCGTCTGCTGGGGACGGCAGCCTCCCTTTGGCACCCAAGCGGCGCGTACGCGCACCTCAGTTGTCGATTCGCGTAGCGGCTGCCCATTACGTGCGACATCCTCGCCCCCCCCGCTTTCTTTGCTCAAGATGACGACTGCCTCGGGGGCAGCAGCAGGAGGAGGGCCACCACCACCACCACTACGCAGATGGCTGCACTCCACGCGGGCTGCCAGCCTGCCTCGTGTCACATCATCGCGAGGAGGAGGAGGGGGATCTAGATCGCCTCCCTCCGCACTGGTGTCAATGGCTGAACAAGAAGATGAAGAAGATGAAGACGACCAGCCTCGACGACGAGGCAGGACCAGTATCGGTCAGCGCGCTTTGAAGAACGAGGACGAAGAGGACGAAGAGGAGTACTTTGTGATCGACGATGAAAACGTAGAAGAGGACGAAGATGACGAGGATATGGAAGAACTCTTCCGGGACGAAGTAGAGTATGCTACCGATGATGATGATGATTATGAAGAGGACGAGGATGAGGACGGGTCTGACTTTGAGGACGATGATGAGTTTGAAGAGGATGATGATGAAGAAGAGGAGGAGGAGGACGGAATTGTGCAGCCGTCGGGCAGGCAAAGACGAACAGGAAGAGAGGACGGCACAGCGGATACACACATACTAGATGCTGAACTGGCCAAAGAAGGCGTTGAAGCTGAAGCAGAAGCAGAAGCAGAAGATGTTGTTGTAAGCGCTGATGGCGGTGGTGATGCCAAGAAGAAGGAGTCAGGCAAGCGGTACGATACGAGTTGGCGGACCGCGCGCCGTCTGCGCAAACAGTACGCGAACCTGAAGCCGTATAAGCTCGGCATGGTCACGCTGCCTCCTGACCTCAGGAAGCGCATTGCTGCTGCGTTGAAGAGTGCGCGCTTCCTCTTCAACTTGTGCTCGCCGCACCACCTTACTGATTGCTGTTCATTCCAAACATCGTTCATTCCTGTTCCATACAGGGATAGGCAAGAAGAAC
Source organism: Acanthamoeba royreba (assembly GCA_000826365.1). NCBI lineage: Eukaryota > Discosea > Longamoebia > Acanthamoebidae > Acanthamoeba > Acanthamoeba royreba. The sequence continues at coordinate 6,876 of CDEZ01019571.1, read as the reverse complement.
CTGCGACAAACGGCTGGGTCGCTTTCACAGCGCCTTCGAGATCGGACGCGGATGGAGCCAGGAAAGCCCAAAGTGACCATGCCCGATCCTGTTGTTTATCGACGGGAGGAAGCTATGGCTTATGTTGCCCACCGCCTTCCGGGCGTATATGCCTGCACCTTGCGTGTAATGAATGAGGTTTGTTCATCCCGATCTTAAGCGTTCTGCACATAATAGGTACTAACTGTTTGTTACGTATGCAGATAAAAGTGAGACGGCCGGAATGGAGCCCACGATCACTGCTGGATTTCGGATCAGGGCCGGGCACGGCCATTTGGTCAGCTATGGAGACCTGGCCGGAGCTGGACAATGTACTCGCGGTGGAACCGTCCGAGGCTATGATCGACATGGCGCGCGATCTTTGTAAAGGTTTGTATTTTGATAACCTTGCTATGGATGTTGCAGATGTCTCACAGCAATGACTCCTCTTCACACTAAATACAGACAAACCGGTGCAGTGGAAGCGGCTATTGCCAACTGACCCGAATGAACGATATGACGTCGTGATAGCGTCTTATGTACTAAGCGAGCTTCCCAATGAGGAAGAGCGGAAAGCCAAAGTGACGTCTCTTTGGAACCATACCCGTCGCGGTGGTATCCTTGTACGTATATTCGTGTATTCAATCCTTGTGTACCGCTTGAGGTTCATTTTATCTGTTCTTCAGATTCTGGTGGAACCGGGAACGCCAGTAGGCTTTCATATGATAAATCTTGCACGCAGCACAGTACTTGGCGATCTATCTCGCGGTCTGCCCAATGTTCTAGCTCCGGTAAGAGCGCATACCTCGCGCCTTGCTATTCTGGCTTCTCACTTCAACATGTTTCTCCTTAGTGTCCGCACGCTTCGACATGTCCAATGGGTGAGGACTCCTGGTGCCACTTTACCCAGCGCATGCAACGCATTCCTGTGCAGTTGCAGTCCAAGGAGAATACTTCTATCAACTGGGAGGATGAGAAATTCTCTTATGTGGTGCTCACCAAAGTATGTCCCACACCATGCATATCGAGACATTCACGTATTGACAACTTTATCCGTTTTAGGGCAACCTTCTTGTGGACAAAAAAGAAGTGTTCGATCGTGTGATGATCACACCACAGAAGCGTGGCGGCCACGTGATCATAAAAACCTGTGCTCACTCAGGCGAATTAGAAACCCGAGTTGTGACCAAGTCTGATGGAGCAATCTACAAAGAAGCGCGTAAGGTGCGAACTCGCAGAGAACCATGTGCCTGCACTGTACACTTGCTTATCTGCGTGTCTACAGGCCGCATGGGGCGATGGCTTTCACTTCTATGATGAGACGACGAAGCGAGAGCTTGACAGCTCGAAGCGCCCAAAGGCATTCCAATACCGCAGTTTGGCCAAGGCACCTAACCGGCCGCCTTCCACGAAGAGCGTCAAGCTTCCATCCTCTTCTGCACCCCAGACCGAGTGAAGGTATGAAATGAATAGATCACTATTTATGACGTTTGGGTGCCATAAAGCAAGGAAGACGCCACTGGTAAACAAACAGTTTAGTTTATTAGATCGGTAATCCATTCTAGTTGCCTGCGCCCGAGTTCTTCTTGCGCTTGCCGGTACGGTGGCGACTCTCGTTGGGATTCCTGCGCGTCTTGCCCACCACGAACTTGGCCTGGTTTTGTTGGCGCGGCAGCAGGAAAGCCTTGTCATCATCGAAGATGTCTTCGTCTCCGTCCTTCTTCTTTCGTCGTCGCGTCTGCTCGAGAAGCTCATCCTCCCGCAGGACGATCTTCTGCTCGTGTCGGCCGCCCTTGGGGAGCGGCAGCGAGAACTTGGTACCGCGCACCGACACCGGACGTGAGATGCGGTTGGCCAGCAAGATGGGCTGCCCGGTCCGCTCATCCAACACATAGGGAACCTTTCTCAGCGTCTGGTGGCCGCAGTTTGCGCAGAATACTTTATCCATCTCCTTCGTGGTCCTGGTTGATGACAATGAGTTGACTTTGCACTGACGCTACACCCAAACGCAAACGTACTTGAAGCAGGCATGGCACTGAAGGAGATAAGTACGCAGCTTCTTGATGACCAAGCCCTCGGTGGACAGCAGGTGGAGACCCATCTGCGGCAAAGCGGGAGTGCGTGTAAGCGTGATCAACTAAGCTCCAATGGCGGACAGAATGCTCCTGGTACCTGCAGCAGCACATTCTGCATGGCGTAATCCGTGGTGATGCAGGCCACGCCGACTTGGTTGCGCTTCACCAGATCATTAAGATTGGCCACTCGGGCATCGGAGCGCTTCATCTGGCTAATGTTGTCCGGAGTGATCCAGCCAGCATCGTCATCCTCTGATTTCATCTGCGGCTAATCAACTCGGGTCAGTCTCAAGGACTGGAGGTATATCTAAACAATACCGCGTACCCAAGGTGCGGGCGTGCTGCTGTTGCGTCGGGAGGAAGCGCGGCTGCTGGCTTGTGAGGAGGGTTCGCTGCTGCTTGGCGAATTCTCTGAACCTGTCCGTTGCCTATTCTTGTTCTTATTCTTCTTCTTTTTCCGTTTGGCCTTCTCCCCACTCGCGTTTGAGGGTGCGGGCACTGATGATGTGGAACTGGTGACCTCCTTAGGCGATTCTTCAGTGTGATCACTCGCGTTGGTAGTGTTGGCTTCTTCGACGGCAGGTACGGCGTCCTTCTGAGTTGTCTCAGACTGAGACGGAGCTACATCAACGCTTACACTCTGATATTTGCTCTCCGGTTCACGACTTGTGTTGTCAACCTGTGGCACAGACTCGTTTGCTGCCATCTCACTCTCAGCCTGGAGAACCTTAGAACGTCAGCACTCAATGTTGGTGTAGCAGGACAAAGAGCTCGACTATACCTTGGTCTGTTCAGAGACGCTTGATGTTGCGGTCGGTTCGTTTGATGCACCATGAGTGTGTCCGCCACGACCCCGGCCACCTCCACCACGGCCTCGTCCTCCACGAGCTCCTCCGCGACCTCCTCGACCTCCGCGACCTCGGTCGGCACCTGTTGCTCGTCCTCGTCCGCCAGTGGTAGCAGATGTTAAATTGCCGCTCCATTGGGCCTGCTCGTTCTGTTGCTTCTTGTCCTTGCGTGGCTGTAGAGAACAGCGTCATCAGACACATCATCCATGCGCATCACCAAAGACAAGTGTGGGGCACCATGAGGCTGGGCAGCGGTGGTGTTTCGCGGAGGTGATCTGTGCCATTGTGCTCGCGCTCGAACATGCGGGTGAGCGCGATGACCTTCAAATCGGTGGCCGACAAGCTGGCATAGTCTCCCGTCTTCTTGGCAAACTCCACCACTGCACCACCACCATCATCAAGGTTAGTTACACCAAGTGGCCATCACGTGCGAAGAAGAATCGGAACGGCGATGGTGATGCTGATCACTCAGTGAATGCATGATCAGCACCATCGGTACATTCCGGCCCTCCTTCCGTCACCAAACAAGCAGCACGAACCAGCCTTGACATCCTGGCCCTCGGGCTCGGTGACCTTGATCTCGTAGGGGAATGTGTTGAGGAAGTCGCGCGCCTTGGAATCGCGGACCTCGTCGAGCACCTCCGCGATGGTCCAGAACTCGCTCCCCAGCCGCTCGATGCGCACTCCCTTGATCAGCGCGCCCGTATCCAACACGAGCAGCGTCCGCTTCGGTTGCTGCTGCTCCGCCAGCGATGGACGTTCCGCACGTCGCTTCATCGTCTTCTTCGCCTTCCCGTCCTCTTCCTCAGTCGCTTTTTTTTCCGCAACTCCGTCCTCGTCCTCTTCGTCATCACCGTTGTCCTCCTGTCCTGCTGCTCTTCCTTCACTCTTGACCTTAACTTCATCATCTTTCGAAGATGAAGATGAACTAGCGGAGGCAGCCGCCGCCGGAACGACGGTCACCACCGGCCGCGGAGCCGCGGCAGCCGGCTTCCGTGCCGGCGCGGGCTGCGTCAAGATGGTGGCCCATGAACTGCGGACCGGCGGTGCGGATGTCGACGCTGTTGTAGTTGTTGACACAGTAGTACCAGCGGCATCTTCTTGCTGATGATGCTCCTCCTCCTTCACCTCGTCCTCGATAGGGGTTGTGGTGGTAACGGCTGTGGTTTCGAACACCTCATCCTCTTCGGCATCTGCAAATCGGGCGTCATCCATCTTCGTGGTTGGATTGGCGCGTATGTAAAAATTTTGTGCGTTGGCGATGAAGAAATGAGATGAGAAAGATTTCCCAACACGATTTGCAGAAGAAAATAAGAATTCTGGAAATCTGTTTCCGAAATTGGAAACGCATTTCAAGTCGCTTGAAACTTTTTCCAAACTTCGAAAAGAGAATTAACAATTAATAAACGAAGCAAGAAGCGAGTAGCGCAACTACTATCATTTTTTATTTTTATTTTTATTTCTACTTCTTCGAAAATGGCGTTCCAGGGTTTCCTTGACGTAGGTCGCTTCAACGGCGGCGGTGCGGCCAGGCCTCCTGGCCGCGGCGGTGGTTTCCCACCAGCTGGGCGGCCGTTGGGCGGCTCTACATGGTCGACTACATGTCCTACATCATCGTCTTCTTCAACATGTTCTTCTTCGTCTACGTCGACGACGTCACAACCATCATCATCATCATCAGGCCGGGACCCGAGGTCGGAGCCGTTCTTACGAATCGTGCGGGCCACGTATGGCATCGGCACGAAGCAGCGGGACGTGACGGACATCCTGCAAGCTGTGGTCTTCGAACAGGGCGGCCTCACGCTGCGGGCCTTTGGTTACTTCTTCCGCCCCAACGGCTGCATGAATGCTCTCTTCGGTACACACGAAGCCCATCTCAACACGAATGAATGAATGAACCGCAACATGCATGCTAACATGTGCTTGATGATGATGATGATGGTGACCGATGGTGACCGATGACGATGATGGTGATGTACACGATGACGGCCGATGGTGATGCTGACGCAGGTGATCCCGCACCGGGCGAGGACAAGAAGCTGGAGTTCTCGTACGAGGTGGTTGGTCGAACAGGATCCATCATCAGGGAGGAAGACCGAAATGTACCGCTTGTCCTCACGGCCTCACTGAGAGTGTGCTCAACTCACCGTCTTCTTGCTTCGTGTTTGTGGGTTGGGAATTGCAGGTCACATTGACGGTGGAGAGAATGTACCGCGGCGGAGGCGCAGGCGAACTGAGGATTCCTCCAGCAGAGACCAAGCACCTGCGGCTTGCTCTTGTGCGGGCTACCTACGGCCTCGGCGACCAAGTCGCTGACGTCACCTCTGTGTTGGACGTGATGAGCGCAAAACAAGGTGTGTTCTTCTTCTGCCGCTCTGCGCCCATCTCATACTTATGTGTTAGGCGGCCGAGGGTTGAGCGCTTTCGGGTACTTTCTGTGGCCCAACGGGTGCATGAACCAGGCCTTTGGGGATCCTGCGCCTGGTAGGGCCCTCCCTTGTTTGATGAACCTCAGCCAGACTCATTTTGACCTGGTGCCTGGTCAGGCAAGGACAAGCTTCTCACGATCGAATACCTATGGCGTACACCCGTCATAACACGTACCGTGGACGAAGACAAGTCAGTTTCCGTTACCTTGGAAGCATTGCGACCAGTTCTATGCAACCCCTGATAGGTGAACCACTGGCACTGTGGTTTCTGTGAGGTTAGATTAGGTTAACGTTTCCAGGATATTGTGTTGGTACCAGTCAGTCAGCAGTGTGGTTTTCGGACTTTACAACGGAGATCTTTCTATTTCAAGCACATACGCTTTCGATTATATGGCCGAGCTCCATGCGCTCCCCATCCATGCTCCTCGATCGTCATAGAAACGACTATAGTTAACCTTGAAATGGGTGTAAAAATGCACCGATAACGGACTCAACAACAGCCCGCAGCTGCTGTACCGTTGTATGCCCAGCTAGCCAGAGATGACCCTGCGCCATGCTGAGGCGTTTGTTCGAGCGGGCATCCTGATCCTCGTAGCCCTCCTCTTGGGCGAACATCTTGCGTGCCTCGTTCCCGGTATGTAAATCAACGTCCTTCATCACTAGGTGCTTGACATCATCACTCATGTGCTTGCAGCAAGAGCGCAGAATGTAGTCAATGGTGGCGGAAGCAACTTAGCTGGACCTCTTCTGCAGGAAGCCCTCAATAACTATCAAGTACATAGACCTTTCCTCCTCCCGTAATTACAGGCAATTTTCACTTTACATACCTCTCCGCGTTGCAGTATGTGGAGAGCTCACTTACACTAGCCTACGTTCCGGACGTGTCCCCAGCGAATGCTGTGGCCGAGGTGGCTGCTAGTCTGCTGGTTTGTTCCCAAAACTCAACGCACTAAACTACTGGCTCCACCTCACACGGCGTCCCAGGACATTGCCCTTAGCGATGCGCCCTACCCGGCGGATTGGTTAGAGGAACGTAACCTCCTTCAACTTCCTATGGCTGCTCAGGCGGTGGTGATCGCCGTCAACCTCGGAGCCTCTCTGCCAGCCGACAAGCAGCTGGTAAGATATCCAATCTATGCATTGCTACTACGAACTGCGCTTAAGAAGGGTGCGTGATGGAACTTAGATCATGAGCATGCCACTGCTGGCGGCCATTTGGTCAGGCCAGATCATGTTCTGGAACGACTCGGCCATCGCACAGCTCAATCCTCATCTGACACTGCCCTACGCTCCCATTGTGCTTGTGTTTGCCAACGACACTGGCGCCAGCATCTCGGACGTGTTTGCCAATGGCCTGGCCGATTACAACAGCGTCTTTGCCAATCTGTCGGCTCCCTACGCCACAGAAACATTCTCAAGCAAGATGAGTCAATATGGGACGAACGTGTTTCGTTCAGTGTCGGTCTCTCCTGGCGAACAGCAGCTTGGTGCTGTTCTGGTACGAGC
>CDEZ01019557.1:0-11175 GCA_000826365.1 Acanthamoeba royreba | reverse complement strand
TTGGACGAAGGTGGACAATGCTATCTCTGCGGTTGGCAAGGTGATAAGGTCATCAAGCTTCACGAGCTAAAGTCAACGGAGTTGATGGCACTTGAGGTGATGGTGAGCATGTGTGCTCATTCTGAAGTGCAAGAGATGTGTGAGATTGTGAGAGAAACGTCACTTCAAAGCGAACAAGTGCACATGTCCTCCCTCGCCTGGCCCCGGGCCTTCATTGTGTGGAGACTGCATACCTCAACCAAGTCCCTTTGCCTCACCAATATTTGATTGAGCGCCACCAACTGTCTACCACTCATAAATCTCCTCCAATGCAATTCCCAATAACAAGAATTCCATTAATACATTTTTGTTTTCAGATCAACAGTTGTCCGCCTGAAGAAATAGAATGCAAGGGCAAGAGGTGGGATCAATATTAAGCTTGCTGAGGGGCTACGTTACAGCATGAACATTGATACCACAAGCTCCCTGCTCTGGGTAGGTATATCTTTATTAAGATCGTCACATGGTGCAAGCCCGATAAACTATCCCACATTCAAGAGGAGAGGGACATTCATTCAGGACTTTCCTCCTCCTTGTCCTCAAGCTGTTCGACCATTGGGTCGGTGATACGCGGGGGGAACAACTTGAGCTCATTCAGCTTTTGTTTGCAATACCTATCCTGGTTCATGTAGTCCTGCGCCATCCTCTTGATCTTGTTGACCGACTCATCATCCATGCGCACATCTCCCAGACCGAGAGGGTTGAACCGCGCATAGGAACCATCCTTGACTCCTTCCAACATGGGTCTCATGAGCTGGAAGTTCTTGTGGATGAGATCTCCCTCCGTCGCGATGTTGACCAGCGTGGTGCCCCACACCCTCACAGACTTGTTGTTGTCGCGAAGTGTTTGGCGGGAGAGGCCTGTGCCGATGGAGACGATGAGCTCGATCTCGGTGTCCCATCCAAATGTGCGCTTCATCTCGTGCAGACCGAGAGTGACCGGATTGTTGTAACCCATACCACCGTCAACCAGGTAGCTCGTCAATCCATTGGCCTCCCACACAACATGGCTGTCGAAGTAGAACGGCGCTGCAGAGGTGGCCAATGCGGCCAGGTAGAGCGGAAAGTCGCTCGTGCTGTCAGGCACAGGCTCGTACAGGGTTCTCCTCATGAAGGTGCTCGTAGGAACGCAGGATGTAGGGCTTGATGCTGGCTTCGTAGGACACATCTGTGCTCACCACAAACACCTGCGTATTCCATCAACCGCAAATCCTTCACTTGTCAGCCATCCACAGTCGCCAAGCAGAGCAGTGCATTCTCATCGTACCTTGGGACGATGAGGGCCACCAGCGTTGCCCAAGTGAGCCAGCGTTTGGTTGGGATCGCATAACTCTTCAAGTATCTGGGCCAGGTGCTGATAGGCTGACGTTTGGTACTTGCCTCCCACGGCCACCAGACCCGTCACCATGGAAAGACCCTAAAAACTCAAGGCACAAACCAAGCCAAACAAGTTGATTGAAGTCATATAGTTCATACCAGCACATAACAATTATCATCATCATCACAAACAGCAACCCACCACAAAATCAATAATGAAGACCCACAATGTCCTCTTCCAAAAGGAATTGATGCCCTTTTGACTAGTCAGCATCTTCAATGAGAAGAATGATCAAGCACAAGACTGATGGCAGTGTTGATAGATAAGGCCTGCTTTGTCATGCAGGGCTTCATTCAGATCTTTGACATTGAGTATGATGAGATTGAAATTATTCAAGACTGTGCCAAAAGAAGGCTCATGTATAAACAATTGAATAAGATCAAAGACACACTTAAAGTCTTCAATTTATTAAATATTAAACTGATCTTGGTTCCAATACTTTGATCTCCAATTAAAAAGTTCAAATTTCTCTTTATTGGTTTCTACAACACAAATTGGAGAAATGATGTGCAAGACAATAGATCAATCTTCAATGTGATCTTTTTATTGGCTGATTATCTGATATTCTAATACTCTTGTCACCAATCACACATCACTCTCTCAATTACAAAAATAGAACTGGTATCAATTTCAAAGACCACTAAACAAGGACTCTATCTACAAAAGCATCAACACTATTTTTAAAAATACACAAATTTATATTCTTATTTAATATTAAGCAGTATTGTGCTCATATTGTTACAAAGACCAAAAACAAATATTTCTAATTGACTCATGCACCATAGAAAAGCACATCACAATCTAAAATCAGCAATCCACAACATTCTTCTTGGCCCCTACCTTCTGGGGCACTATTTCCGAGATCTTGGTTCAGACACCTGGTATGGTGTTTGCTTCGGAAGGAAAAGAAAAGGAAACATTCTCCAAAAGATATACGTGCTTAAAATTCCTGACCACACAGCAAATCGTTTGCTGTTTTGCAATCGCCGTTTCAAATTTTCATCAGGGCTCCGCCAAAGAACGAAGTCCCATTTCCCGCACTCACACAGTAGCATCATCAGCAACAAGGCCAGATGGGCGCTGCCACTTCGTTGTACCGCCGCTTCGTACAGCGCGCGCAGCAGCTCCCGACCACCGCCACCGATGTAGAGAGCAACACACTGGGCACCACGTCCGGCAGTGCGAAGCAGCAGCTGGACCTCCGGGCCAACCTGGAGGTCATCCGCAAGCTGCTGCCGTACCTGTGGCCGCGCGGCCAGTTCCTGCTGCGGCTGCGGGTGGTGCTGTCACTGGTGTTCCTCTTCTCCAACAACGTGTGGTCGGTCCTCACGCCCATCACCTATAAGAAGGCCGTGGACGACCTCAGCCCGCCCGACCCGACCTTCCCCGTCGCGTGGGTCATCGCCTACTGCGCCCTCAAGTTTCTCAGTCGCGCTTCCAACGACATTCGTGACGCCATCTTTGTCCAGGTAAGATTGACTTTCCCTTTCCTGTCTAAAAATAATATAATAATAAATTATATAAATAATAAGTTTCTAGATCATCATTTTCAATAATAATTGTAAAATAATGTGGTAATTTTGTGCTTTATTTAATTATCTAAATTCTTATTCATTGTTGAAATAAGTCAGATATGTTTGAAAAATATTCTTTTACTAATTTATTTATTTGTCAAAACCAGGTTTCGCAGTCCGCGCTGAAGTCGGTGTCGCTGGATATCTTCAATCATCTCCATTCGCTTTCCCTCCGTTTCCACCTGAACCGGCAGACCGGCGGCATCCTCCGCGCCATCGAGCGAGGCACATCCAGCGCTAGGTACCGGCCCACTTGTGCATTTTCATCTACAAGCTCTTCGGCTGACAGTCTAACACCTTTGCAGCTATCTGCTTTCGATGATATTGTTCAACATTTTGCCGATCTTCATTGAGGTGCTTCATTGCAAGCCTTCTCTTTCCTTCCTTGTTGCCATACTTATCAAATCCATCTCAAGGTGGGCATGACGTGCATTGTTCTCATCTCGATCTATGATGTATGGTTCACAATCATCACTCTCGCAACGGTGGTTGGCTACATAGGTGCGGATTCTACACATCACCTGCTCGTGCGTTGCTGTACTAACATCTTCCATACAGTCTACACAATCTCTGTAACTGAATGGCGTAACAAGTTCCGCCGCTTGATGAATGAAAAGGACAACGAATCGACCAACAAGGCTGTTGATTCTCTCATCAATTTTGAAACGGTTAAGTACTTCTGTAACGAGGAACATGAGGCCAAACGTTTTGAGCATGCACTTGATGGTACTATTGTTTCTCCATTGAATTTCTTGCTCAGTGTTAATTCCACTATGTCATTTTAGAAAAGGTTATTGCGGCAGTGAAGAGCACAACTTCTCTGTCCCTCCTCAATTCGGGGCAAGCAATGATCATCGCTCTTGGCACACTCTTTGTGATGCTGCTAGCGGTAAGCCTTTGTGCACCTTTCTTCTTTTAACATTACTCACAACTCGCTGCAGGGTAAACGTGTTACAGAGAACGATATGACTGTGGGCGATTTCGTGCTCGTTAACACCTACATGCTACAGCTGTACTCACCACTAAATTGGCTTGGTACAAGCTACCGCATGATCAAGCAGTCAATGGTGGACCTGGAGAATTTGTTCACTCTGTTAGAAGAGCCCATTGAAGTTGCTGATGCGGACAATGCACGAAGGCTTGAAATCATAGATGGAGAAATTAAGGTAAGCTAGTATCGATAACCACAAATTGAGGCGTAGAGCTAAATGACTCTTGATATTCCTGTTGTGCAGTTCAAAAACGTTTCCTTCTCGTACAAAGACAACCTACCCATCTTGAAGGATGTATCCTTCAACATCCCCAGCGGACACACTGTGGCTGTGGTTGGTCCGACTGGCTCTGGCAAGTCGACGCGTACGTGTCATCTTTGTTGAATCACTCTTCAGTGCCCTGAAACCTAAACGTTTGCCTTGTGTGCAGTCGCCCGTTTGCTGTTCCGATTCTATGATCTTAATGGTGGCAAGATCACTATTGATGATCAAGATATTACACGTGTCACTCAACGCTCTCTTCGGAAGGCCATTGGTGTGGTTCCTCAAGATACGGTACTGTTGCTCAGCACCTTTATTTAAGGAAAGTTGAGCCATTTGCTCACCTTGAATCTTTACAGGTGCTGTTCAATGAGACGATTCGATATAACATCATGTACGGAAGGCCTGATGCCACCCAAGAGGAGGTAGAGACTGCTGCACGACTAGCACAAATACACGACTTCATTATGAGCCTACCTGAGGGTTACGAAACCCGAGTTGGTGAACGAGGTATGGAATTTGGTTGAATTGGTGCTCGCAAGCGATACTTACACTCTGCTTAGGTTTGAGGTTGAGTGGAGGAGAGAAGCAACGCGTGTCGATTGCGCGGGCAATCCTCAAAGATCCTGCCATCATGATATTTGATGAGGCGACGTCTGCTCTGGACTCGCATACTGGTACCCAATTACATGTGACAGTGTCGCTATCTCAGTCCACCTCATTTTACACATTGTGCACAGAGAAAGAGATTCAAAGTGCGCTAAAGGAGGTAAGCAAGGGCCGAACCACGTTGGTCATTGCCCACCGACTATCAACAATTGTTGACTCTGGTACTTGGGGCAATTCCAGCTTTTCCTCGCTCATCGTCATCTGACTTGTTTCATGCGCGTGTGAATCCAGATGAGATCCTCGTGCTGCGAAAGGGCGAAATCGTCGAGCGAGGAACGCACGAGGAGCTTCTCCGACTCAACGGCGAGTACGCCGACATGTGGCATCGACAACTCGCTGAGGTCAGCGCTGCTGTGGACGACGGCAGTTCGTCTTCCAGCAGTTCTGGCCAGACGCCACTCCTCCCGCCAACAGACCTCCTCTCCTAACCGCCCTGATCACCACAATGCACAATTGGTGACAAATTTTAAACAAAACAAAATTGTTTTCCATTTTCCAAAAAGAGCAGCAAAAATGAGGAATGTTAACGCCAACAGAATTGTTTTTGTTTTGGAAATAACTAATGGACAACGAGCTGCCTATGGCCGCAAGTACGGCAAGTCTGCTCGAAGGTACGGCAACCACACCTACTAAAGCAACTAAGACATTGTTATTCACATGAATTGTGTTGTCCAACAACCCAGTGCCGATCGATGTTCTGGTGAAGGTGTTGGAGTGGCTCGAACCATACGACCTGTGCCAGCTCGCCCAGACGTGCTCTGTGATGCTCCTCTTCTGACTGTTTAATAAGTTGGCCGTAACCTCTTACGTTAAATATGTGAGCAGGCACTGAACTTGGTGAGTAGCAGTGACTGTCTGTGGCGTCCACTGGGCGACCCGCGCTGGGGCGCGGCAGTGAAAGGTGCACTGCGTCACCCTTTCTTTGCTCGGAGTTAATTTATGTAAAGGATATTGAAGGTATAGGAGAAGAAGAGGAGGATTCAGCAGGCTGGAAGGGAATGTACATGCTGTGGGTGCGCTCTGCCTTGCAATCATATGTGCAGGCACGCGCACGCGCAAGCCACACCAACTTACCCATCAAAGTGGTACTTATTGGTGATCCTGGTACGTGCTGGGCTTGAATGGCAAGGCGCCGCATTCTCACCTGATGGCGCAGAGTGCGGCAAGACGGCCCTGCTTTATCGCCAATGGAAGAATGAGTTCTGGCCAACCTACCACACCACTGTGGGCGCTTCTTTCCAGGAAGTAGCAGGGAGTAGAGTCATGAGTATGACAACGCTTTATAAGACGGTGCTTGCTGTTACATCACTTAATGATCAATTTATGATCCACGCAGTTTGGGACATGGGAGCATACATGAGAACGGAAAGCATTGTGAACGCTGCCTATCGCAATGCGCATGCTGTTATGATGGTGTATGACATCACCAAACGAACATCGCTTGCCAGCATCCAAACACGTTGGCTGAAAGAGTTTGAGGAGTTTGAATGCCAGGTTCCTGTCATCCTTGGTGAGGTCCCTCTCAGAAATGGACTGGAATCAACATGCAGACCTAACCACCAGGCAATACTGTGCGTATGCGTGACCATATGGCTGTCAGTGGGAACGAAAGGCGACCTGGAATCAAGCAGACAAGTGAGTTCAGAAGAAGTACAGGCTGTTGTATCAGAGATAGGAGCCATTGCATGGATGGAAGTCAGCAGTGCCACTGGGAATGGAGGTACATCCATCCATACAATTCAAGTTGCAAACTACTCATCATTGACACTCAGTGCGAGAGGCTTTTGCCAGGCTTGTGGAGGCCTCTGTGAATCCATTCAGGCGAAAGTGGAACTGTCACGTGCCAAGTGCTTGCCTTGTCCACAGGCTTGTTGGCTTCCTCGATCACAAGTAAAGCGTGCAATTATCTCTGTCCCACATCACTATGTACTGCTCCCTGCCTTTGGTCAGATGGCAAGTTGAACTGTAGAATCCAACTTCACTCGTCGGCCTTGTCGTCCGCATTGTGTGGGCCCATTCTTCGAACACAAATTGGCGTGGCACTGAGAGAACGCCACACTGATGTTCGTTTTCTCTTTGGCGCGAAGCAAAGAATGAAAACGAAATGCAAAAATTAAGGCGGAATGGACAAACGAAATGAAATCATTTTATTTGTAGAACACTAGTTTTAATAATTGGAATCAGTTTAAATCAGTTTATAATCTGGGAAGAGGAAAACGGGTAGCGCCGAGCAAGGAAATCAGCACATGCTGATTTTTGATCGTTTATTGTCCTCGTCCAGGCGGCACGCGATACCGTTTGATGCTTGGTGCACTCTGCACGGGCTTCCGTACTGTGAATGGTGTGCGCTCGGCGTGCAACCGTTCTACGCACACGGTCGTGATTGGCTCTATGTAGTCAAGTACAACTGGCCGGCCTACCTCAACCGCTACTTCTGCGTAGAACCAGTGCGATCGGGCGGGGGCAAGTTTGTGGCCTGCTGTGAATTACCGAGGCCAGACGTCGGAGAATTCTCGGGGCAAGGCGAGGCCGAGGTAGCATTCACCACCTTTAGCGATTACCTCAATCACGTGTACCATGACCACCAACCCAGGCCTGGGTTGGCAGGGAAGAAAGGCGAAGGTACCTAGTTCTCCCCGTGCCCTGTCGGCGACTTTTTGTTGAATCATTTTACTGCTATGTTAGCAGACGATCATTCAACAGACTATGATGGAAGCTCTTTTCTTGAAGCAACTGTTTCCAACAGGGATGTGTTGGTACAATTGTGTGCACTTGTTTGCTTTGGAGTAATGTTTCTCCCACAATCTCATACAATCTTTCAGAAGGAGCAGCGACGCTTACCATTACCTCGAGTGCGTCATAACACGCAGGCCTTGCTCGAATTGAGGGTTGCTGAAGAGCCAAGAAGAGATCAGGGAGAGCGCAGGCAGCTTCAGGCCTCAGACCTGCACGTGCAAGTGAACCAGGCTGTGAGCCACATGTTGGAAATGCATGATGATTACGATCACAAGCAAGCAGCACAAGAGTTTGCGAGACTGCAGCCATGGCTTCATGGTAATGCCTGCCCCATTTGCCCTGCTGCATCATCCTGTCACTGCTTGCTCATGTTTGTGTGCACACGTGATTGTGACACAACAGAAAATGGTCGAACAGTCGTGCTTCGCCACATGGCAAAGCTGTGCAAGTATGCTCGCGAGCATCAGATCATCTTGCGCCCATGCATGCTGGACTACAGCATCAATGCTGATCTCGTTGGCGAAGATCCAGTTGTCGTTGGAATCAAATGCACCTCCAGCAGGAGCAGGAGAGACAAAGCACTGGTGGCAAAGATCTTCCGTCGCAAGAGAGACATTGCCAAGTGTTTCTTCGTTGAGCTCACTCTCCTCAGGTGATCATTCACAGGCTAAACCTGGCCTCATTTGCCTCCCCGCTCTTACATTTGGATGACTGACACGTGATGGATGGCGCAGTCTGATGTCACATGAGAACATTGTTGAATGCTTTGGTGGTGAGTTGAAAAGTGGCCAAGGATTGATCATCATGGAACGAATGGACATGGATCTGAGAAGAATGGTACTCTCCATGCACACATCCCAGCAGGGCACTCATTTGTCACCCTTTCGCACACACTTGGTCAAGCAAAGCGGAGTGTATTCAAACAGAAACTTTAGTACCATTCATGATCAGTCCTGAAACTCCAGTCCTTGCATTCCCCACAGTTCATTATGAGTGGTAGACAGTTGGTGGCGCTCAATTAAATATTGGTGAGGCAAAGGGACTTGGTTGAGGTATGCAGTCTCCACACAATGAAGGCCCGGGGCCAGGCGAGGGAGGACATGTGCACTTGTTCGCTTTGAAGTGACGTTTCTCTCACAATCTCACACATCTCTTGCACTTCAGAATGAGCACACATGCTCACCATCACCTCAAGTGCCTCATGGTCTTGATCGGATTGAAGCTCGCTGAAGAGTCGAAAAGAGCAGCTTCAGTCATCAGACCTGCATGTGCAAGTGAATCAGGTTGTGAGCCACATGCTGGACATGGATGATGATTACGATCACAAGCAAGCAGCACAAGAGATTGCCAGACTGCAAGCATGGCTTCATGGTAATGCCTGCCCCATTTGCCCTGCTGCATCATCCTGTCCCTGCTTGTTCATGTTTGTATGCACATGTGGTTGTGACACAACAGCAAATGGTCGAGCAGTTGTGCTTGATCACATGGCAAAGCTGTGCAAGTATGCTCGCGAGCATCAGATCATCTTGCGCCCATGCACACTGAAGTACCGCATCATGGCTGGTCTCGTTGGTGAAGATCCCGTTGTGATTGGGATCAAATGCACCGCCACCAACAGCGCTGGTGCCAAAGATCTTCCGACACAAAGAAGGCATCGCCAAGTGTTTCTTCAGGTGATCTCACGCCTGGTTTCTTTTCCCTCCTGGATGGTGCATTGGGATGACTGAGGCTGACGTGATGGATGGCAGTCTGATGTCACATGAAAACAGCGTTTATTGCTTTGGTGGCCAATTGAAAGGGACTCATCGCAGAAAGTACGAACATTACTTCCATTTTCGAGGCCTCCTGCAAGATTAAGATGTCAAAGCCGTGGAAGCCAGCAAGTGCATGTAACTGACAATGAACTTGACAACAACAATAACAACAATAACAACAGGGCGTGTACGTGGCCAACGGTGAGGCTTGCCCTGCCGCTCAGCAGTGTCACTGTCCAGTGCCTTAACGCGTAATCGCATCCACTTGCCGCCCCAACAGGCCCCAATTGGGGCGCTGGTTCATGAGCCAATGCTGGAGTGGAAGATGCACAGGATGCAATGGTGAACTACATGATCTTAAGGGGGCGTTGTGGTTGTAGTGATCTGAACTTGTCTCGTCTCGAATTAACAGATGGAAGGCCTCTACATTCCATACACCCTTCCCAATGAGTTTTGTCACGGCGTGGCCATCATGTACCTCTGCGCCGAGGCGTTCAAGGGAACACGGCTGGCCAACAGAGCGACCTGCTTGCCAGGCCTTGATCTCCAGAAGCTGTTGGAGCCCGATAAGGACTTGAGGATCAACGGCTTGACTCGTCACCTGTGGCCATCAGCCTGAAGTCTATGGGTAATTTTGTCAATGAGTGCAGCTTGAAGAGGCGTCACACCATCACAAGCATTTACCTCAATGACACACTTGTTTTGCCATGGCCTCTTCTTGTGTCAAACAGAGGCAGGAACGGCTTGAAGATCAGATGAAGCCAGTTGCAGGAAGCAGCAGAAGGATTGACCTTCTCGGGTCAGGGCCAGCAAAGTGCTTGACACTGGGCGCAAGAAAGTAGAGAATGACTGAGATTGAGCTCATTGTCTCCATCACCACAGGCCTGCCCAAGTGGTGCTGGCATGGTATGGGACACCAAGTTGATCAACATTGCCTCAGAGGGAGACCTCATGCACAAGATCTTCCAGTTCAAGAGGCCCATTTTGGAAAGAGTATGGTCAAGGAGTATGGTTCAACCCGCTCGGTATGGGCGATGTGAGTATGCATGATGCATCAAAGAAAACCATGATCAAGATCAAAGGAAGGCTCATCACTACATTGGTGAGGACAGTTATTGTCTGCTCTTCAGGAAAGCTGACTGCAGAAGAGAGCTGTAGTGATACTGGAAGGCCACCTTCTCCCTCGTTGTTCGTCTGTCCATGGCCTTCATTGTCTGGGAACTGCACCACGTCCCTTTACCAACAGTGCACATGAGTTTCATGGACGGTGGCAAGTCAACAATAACAAGCACCTTCTTCAGATCTCCACCTGTGTCATTCTGTTGAGGGCAGAAACAGCAGTGGGCCGTGCGTGCCAGTCCTCATGGAGACACTCATTGATCAGCATGTGCAGCTCTCGGGGAATGAACCTGTCTTGCACACTCTTGCCTGCTCTTTCTTCATCTGTCCACACACCAACCATCAGCCCAAACTGAACATCAACAACTGTTGAGCAGCAGCAGATGATGACACTTCACCTACCTGCACATGATGCCTCAACAACTGGACCAGGCCTGCATTGAAACTGCTCGAACCAGAGCTCAGAGATGACCCATCCAAGTGAAAACATGTCTCCCTTCTGTCTTGCCACTGGTTTCTCCTCCCTCCTCAGCTGTCGCACGACCTCTGGTGGCATGTAGTGTGCTGTTCCACTTGCATCTGAGCATGTCGTTTCATCTTGATGTGATTCGCTTGCTCGTGAGATGCCCACATCGATCAGCTTCAAATGCCAT
>CDEZ01019552.1:0-42133 GCA_000826365.1 Acanthamoeba royreba | reverse complement strand
GTGGTCGAGGAAGGAGAGCCCAAGGAAATGGTGTTACTTCGTTCATAACATAACACACTCGTCGAGCTCCCACACCGTCCGCAGTCTCCCTTCCTTTTTTTAATTCCTATTGCTCACTGCCCCTATTTCAATAAAACCGATTTATCATCGTCCCATCTTTTGTTTCTTACAAACGTAACAAGTACACAGCTTCTCCACCATAACCAGGACATGCTCGGCTTGTCAACAGCGAAGGTACTAGGACCTTGTCATCGCGATTCCATTGATCATGAGTTGGCCGGACGATGGATCCTAAGAACAGACACAAGATCAGAGCCGATGAGACGAGGAGTTGAGAGGAACGTACGCCTTCCACGTCTGCCGAACAACAGCAGCAACAACAACATCCGCGCCACTTGGTGTTGCCCCAGTGGCTCACTGGGAAGGAGGTTGATGTTTGAGTCGCGCCTCCACTCTTCTCCATCTTCAGGCTGTTCCCGGCGACTTCACAGCGGTAGTGCATCCCACCTTCATGTCCAACCCACACGCCCTGCAGCTCAGGCGGCGCTGGTTTCGGACAGCCTGCTCCCATTTCGTTCAGGTATGTGTAAACGACTAACAGGGAATGAAGATAAGTGAACAACACCAATGAGTTCGTGATGAGATCGACACTTGGTCTGACTTGATTGGACTCTGTCAAGAGAAAGGGGCCATGGATAGCATGTACTGGCCCCGCAGTGGCATGATCAGGGAAATCAAGCAGCGGAACAGAGAAGGCAGGCGACTCATGGTGTTTATTTCCACCGACTGTGTGTCTGCGGTACCCGGTAGCTCGTCGATTGTGCCAGCGGCGTGACTCACGTTACACAAGAGACGAAACAAAATTTGAAGTTTCGAAATCGTTTCATCCATCCAATCAGAAAATGGTATTAATAAACATTTCTGAAAAGAACAGAGTCTACTCAACAAGATGGCGACTGTTGAGACGCTTGCCGCTGCCTCTGCCTCCGGTATTGACGATGGGGACGTCATGATCAAGAGTATCGCGTTGTGGAAGGGCTGCCTCATCGGCGCGATCGTTCTCTCCGCCCCCTTCTTCCGGGGTCTGTCCGGCGCCGACAAACTCGCCTTGCTCTGGTACGAGTATTACCCCTCCCCCACATAAGCGAAAATCTTCACACTTTGATCTTTGGTTGGCACTGTCGCTTTCATCTTTCTTCAAAGGGGGGATTTTTCATTTCATCATCCATCACAAAATGAAATTCTAATCTTTGTTTCCTTTTCGTGTAGGTACGTGTACGACTTGCTGGTGCACGTCATCATGGAGGGGTCCTTCCTCTACGTCTCACTCACGGGCACCGCGTTGACCTCTGACTTCTCGCTGGCTTTCCTTTGTACGCGAGCCTCTCGCAGCTCTCCACCCACACCTCCTGCCCAGTGCAATACACTCACTTGGGCCCTTGTGTGTTTGTGTGTGATGCCACTTGTAGGGCGGGAGTACGGCAAGGCTGACAAGCGTTGGGCTATCTCCGGTACGTTGGAGTATGATGACTAGAACATGTTGATGAACACAACCATAACTGACTTTCTCCTCTGGCGTTTGGTTCGTGTTACTTCAGATCCCACGATTGTATCACTTGAACTGTATGCACACATTTCTCTTGACAGATATGTTTCCATTGATGAACTAACCATGATGGTGTCGAAACTGCAGCCTTACCGTTGGACTGTGCAGCCTCCTCTGCCTTCTTCTCGCGTATGCCATCGTCAACAGGAGACCCTGGCGCCACTTTGCCCAAGTGTTCCTGTGTGTGATGGAACTCTATGGCGGTACAGACCCAGGGTTTTATTTTTTGCATATACAGTTGTGACGGGGATCTCACCACTGGCTTCTTGAAAGGCTGGATGACATTCTGTCCCGAGTGGCTCACGGGCAGCCCGAACCTCGACACGAGCAACCCTGTGTACCTTTGGGTTTACTTGTGGATCGCCAATGGCATCTGGGTGGTCATCCCGGCCATTCTCTTGTGGCAGTCCTTCGTCGCGATGAACAAGGCCTTTTCCGCCACCACCGAGACCACCAGGAAGGGTACCCCAGTAAAGGCCAAGGCCAAGTCTCACTGAAACCCCATGCCTACAGTGCTTCTTTCAGCGCGTCGTGAAAATAGAGCTGATACTTATTCTGCTTAGAGGTCATCTTCACAAGGTGATAGGGCTGGTGACCAGCCAGACCCTTAAAATTGAGGCCAAAGATGGTGATGGATCCTGCTGGGCTGAAATGGAATCGTGTTGCGGTGTCTGGGCGAACTCAGTTCTTACACAGGCGCCCGACAAGGTGGCCTTAGCTGCCGTTTATGGGTGATTGGATGGACATGTCCCGCGGCGAGGTTGTCCATTCTCAGTAGTCTTCTTCTCTAGTCTTCTTCTCCGCAGATGAAGAAGACGACTGCGGAGAAAGCCCGCTGCTTAGGGCTCTTAATTGCGTTATCTCACGTTCGGCGGCCTTGTCCAAAGCCTTGAGGAGATAGGTCAGCAGGAAGTCGCGAGTGTGGCGATACCTCTCCTCCGGCTGAAAGTAAACACGATGACATCAGTTGACGAACCAAGGAAACCACCACTTTGACGAAGGCGTACCAAGGATGGGTAGACATGGTAGATGGTCCACTCAGCTTGGGCAAAGAGAAGGTAGCAGCAGAGGACAGCAAGACGTTTATCAGGCAATTTGTTCACGATAGAAGTGTGGGCAAACAGCAGGCGCATGTTCGATCTTGTGCAGAAAGGATTAGTTGTGAGCGAGTGGAACACTCGGGCTGGTAGTGTACCCCCAGTCTGTGCCCTTGAGGCGCAGGATCGTATCCAATGTGGAATTCAACACATCGTTAAGTGTGAGGTCCTCGTTCGCCAGACGAACTTCGCCTTCGCACCTAAACCAATCTGTGGCACACTCAGGCATGAACAGTTTAGATTACACATACGAATTAGATAGAACGCACTTGCTGCCATTTGGAACTTTATGCTAGCTTCTCCCCTAAAGTTGTAGAGATACTCTTCACCACTCTTCACACATACGGCAGTTATGCGACCTGCATGGAAAGAAGGAATGAGGCGCCGAGAGCCACCATTACCAGCAACTAAGGACCTGGAATATTCATATCACGATCGACATGCAGAGTCTTGAAAGCCTCTAGTGCATTCTCCAGCCAGGGTTCAGTAGGGAATGTTAGGCTGGGCCACCCTGCAGGATGACTTACAATCAACAGCACCACTCCGTACATTAACGAGTGACCTCTGTACCATTGGGTGCGATTGTCTGAGGGGGCGTCAAAAGCCACTCACTGACAAGATAGCAGTGAGATGTTGTGCAGTACAAGTACGGGAATATCAGTTTACCAATCCTCAAATGACTTTCGCGGATCACGAGGCACAAGTTCACCGCACTTGAGTAGTAGGTCCAGCATTTGCTCTGTGTTGCTGCATCAAGGGAGAGATGAGCCATTCTAATAATTTAAACCTTGGCATTCGTTTTGGTACCACTCTCTCAACGACGGAACAGCAAGGATGATCTGTTGAGCCTGACGAGCTTCATCTGTGTCAGCCACAGCAATCAGCACCAGCGTGGTATATCAGCCCTGGAGCCTATACCGCCATGTAAAGGGATCCATGAATGCTCATCTTGAAGGGCCACGATCTGCGATAAGGTGTCTGAATCTTTCTCCTTGTGCTCCATCTGTCTCCATCCACAATGAGGAACATAGTGTTGATCACGCCACCAGGATGAGGGTGAACCGGACCACGCGCAGGGAGAGACTTTCCTGTTCACCTTGGAGCTGGTGGAGAGTGTAGTCACGTGTCACGATACAGTGCTTGCCTGGCAATTTGATACAACTCGGTTTCGGAGTGTGCAGAATAACATGCTACAGCGCATTGAAAGTAATGCGTGTGCACATCATGAAGTGACCTGAGGACCGTAACTGATATTCGTACTCGGGACAAGCTGGAACGAACCTGAGCCATGAATTGCTGGATGAACAGTTCTTCGCTCTGGTAGGTCTCATCTTGTGCGGCCACAAACGTTTCCACTTGGGGGTAAGAGAGCGGAGACTGAGCGTTCAAGTTCCTAATGAATAGATCGTTATGCAGAGCAGAAGGTGAAGGAGACGCAATGAGCGAATCTTGCTCATGTTTTGGGGCGAGAACATACCTATTATGCGACTCTCCTATCTCGCTCTGCGCACTGTTCGTGTAAGGTGAGGTCGAGTTGGGTGCAGGGAGCTCAGTGGTCCCTGACAGGGAAGTCGATGGAATGGTCAGATCTGTCGATTCCTCTGGGGTCAGTTCGGGGTGGGATATCTCAACGTCTCGGTCGGCATCATCAACATCGGAGTTGATGGCGAGGTACACGGGAGGCGCGGGGGCCATATGGTTAGGGTCCTCCTGGTCGAGATAGTGGCGCTTGGTGGGAGAACCCTCGGGCTTGTCCTGTTCTCCTCCCTCGTGGTGGCGCTTGCTCATCTTCTTCCTCCGCGTGACTGTGTGTACGTGGGCGTGGTGGAGTGGTGAAATGGGCGAAAGGAACAGACAAGAGCCTGCAGGAGATTCATGCCACGCCAGCCCTTGCTGGCGCTTGTACAAGAGGTACCCCGGTACACCATAGATCTATGTTGCCCCGACGACCAGAGAGCCGCGTTGGTTGGTAGGACGAAAGCCGTTTACCCATGCCCTGCCCTCGTGCATCACCTCATAAGCTCAAGAATGTCCGCGAGGATCGGTAGACGGGCAAGCTCCAATCCGGAACTGCGACAGCGAACGTTTCGACGGGAACTGGCGTCTAAACCCTTCCGTGTTGCGCAGTGTTGTGCATCTGCCATGCAACGAAAAGACCACGGTGTACGAGGAAGGGATCATACAGGGGCAGGTACTCACTGGCTTCCTCTGCTAGTACACCAGCCAGACTGCCGCCTCCTCCACCGGTGACAGCCACCCGCACTCGTACAGCTGCATCGGCTAGTAAGAGGCAAGACAGCGAGCGGGTATTGCTCGAGTGGAGGCGTACACGGGTTGCTGTTCCGAAGTCGGTGCAGGAGTTCGTTCGCCACCGATCTCACTACCGAGACAGCGCCTTGTAAATGCAAGTGGCGTACACCGGCGCGTATGGCCTCTTCTGTCTGCAGTAAGCGTGCAAACATTGATGCAACTCTTAGCAAGATGAGGACAGAAGAGGCGTACGCTCTTGCCAACGAGAGGTGGTGGAGATAGTGGCCAGTAGGGAAGACTCGGAAGCTGCGCAGTGCCTGAAGAGAGGCTACGGAGCATGAGGCCCTCGCCGGGCATGATCAATCCTCCCTCGAACACGCCGACTTCAGGCCAGGCTGTGATAGAGACACGAGCATCCACTCATCAATGTTTCAATATCAACACAGGAGTAAAGTGATGGCTACCTGACTTTGGAGACGGCAAGACAACATTGATCGTCAGCGCTGTACCTGAGTCAACTACGACCCATGCTGTGTTGCACTCCGCGAGGGCACCTTCCTCTCGCTGATCTGTGCGCGCAGAAAGATGCGGCAGATCAAAGGACAAGGCTCCGAGGGCCGCGCACAGGCGGTCCTTGCCGACTCGCCAAGACGGCGATGGCACAACGCGCAGCCCTAGCTCAGCCACCAGTCGCTCACGCCAGCGCTCTTCCAGGATCCTACTCTGCTCCTCCTCCTCGTGTCGCTGGCCGTTCTCGTGTTCATCGCTCGGATGATGGTGCAATCTCGTCACATTCCCGAAAGGACGCCCGGCAAGCAGCAGCGCCTCGTGCAGCACCTTCTCCACCGCCGGCACCGACCCTCCGCCGATCATCACATCGACTTCCAGGTCGCTGACGTGGGTATCTTCCTCCTGCTGTGTAAGGTAACCTTATCAATTTCGGTTCATCAATCATTTTCAGTTCGTCACACTGAGTGTGGGGAGGGTGTAGTGCATGACACCTGCATCTGCTGCAGAAGGGCGAGGACGAAGCTCTGGGCAGCGCCGGCATCGCCCAGTTCGTTCGTTGGAGCCGTGCCGAGGAGGCGAGGCTTCGCGCCCTGTGCTACGCCACCACCACCTCCATGTGGCATGCCCTCCTCCTCTGCCGCCTCAACACTACTGGGCCACCAGACAGCGCGGGTTGTGGTGTTGCCCGCCGCCACGCTCACCAGACCCCGCTTGACGGCACCCTTGCTCGCCATCCAGAAATTTTCTAGTTTTACATAAATTCAGCCATTTTCTCGAAATGTTTCCGAAACGTTTGAAATGTTATTTAAATTTCTGCGTAAACAGCTCACTGACACAATCATGGTAATGGCAATCAGCTGCAGCTTACTCTTGTGAGCCATACCAGGAGCCCTCAGCTCGAGTGGTCGCTATTGCAGGCGCTGAGGATATGCCAGAAGGCTTGATAACACATACATCAGGTGGCACAAGTTGATTGAAAGCCATCTCCCTGCCTGCACTCCCTGTTGTTGGTAATGCTTGCTTTACAGTACAACTTACTCCGCACCTCATGTCCATCACATATCTGGTCGTTACTCCCCACAGCAGCAAAGGTACATTTGTGGAATCCAGAGAGTTTAGTTGACCGGAAAGAGGGATGCCAACAGCGACAGCCAGGCGGCTCGCAGTGATGATGCCGAGGACATGCAAATACTGTTCTGGGGACAATTGGCTCTCTTTTTCGTGCTTGAGGGGCACGACACTGCATCAGGTACACCAGAAACCATCACATGTGAGCAAAGAATCAAAAGGAAAGGGACAAGAATGGGTCAAGACAACGTGATGGGATGTATACCGGTGGTAGAGAACGATAGGTGGAGCAGTTCATTTGTTCCAACGCAGAACTCAGGGGTGTGGGGAACATAGAGGAAGTGATTCAGAACTGCTTGCTGCACTGCAGGATCCACCATAATCTCAAAGTCCAACTAGTGCAGCACAAGTGAGATATGGTCACCTTCATATGCTACGGGGTAGTACTAACGTACCTGAATGGTGTTATTCTCTCCGGGCAACAGAGAGAACTGCGAATCGAAGGCGAAGTAGGTGTCGTCTGACGAGGTTGCATTCCCCCCAGCCAGCGTTGTAGAGTTGCCACTAACATCTACACGTAGACACGTCCGAGAACATGCCATGTGTATGTGAATGGTCAGAACCATCAGCTCGCCCAGAAGATATAGGAAGAAGAGAGTACATACGTGAGATGTTTGTTTCGTTTATCCCCACGATTGATAGCCCTGGACTGTGTATGTATATCCATTGCGGCATGAACCCCGAAGCAGGCGAACCAGTGCAGCTACCAGGTGCGTTGGTCGCGTTGGCTGTGTTGGTGATCTCCACCGAGAAGAAGAAGGTTTGGCCGGGCGTAACTTGTGCGGGAGGAGCTGTACAAGAGAGAGAATGAACAGGTGTCATCGTCAGCCTCATCATCATCATCACCATCATCATCATCATCAACAACAACAACAATAAGTCAAGCGATGAGATATGGAAGATAGAGATGGGGAAGAGAGGGAGACAGAGAGCAGACGTACCAGAGGTGAGAACAAGGACCAAAGACACGTAGCCTCCCATGGTTTGTCTTTGCTGGAGTATCACTGTAGGAATCTCAGTTAAAAAGGAAGAAGTAGTTTAGTTACTTGAAGGTGTGAGAAGGATAAACTGAAGTACTTCGAAGGAGTTTGATGGCTGTGTTGGTGGTGTGCTGAGTGACCTTTTCCAACAAGGCGGTAGCGGATTGGCCACCAGTATTATCAGTATCCGATTGGCTGTGAAGATTTTGACCAGACAAGCAAACCTCGTCAAGTCGATATCTGTTTCCGCACCTACTTGACTCCTATCTGCATATCTGACTCTCTTGAGCAGGAGAGAGTGCCTAGGTACCTCTTGTAGGAGCTATGAGGATAAATGCAGGTGGATAGCAGGGATGACCCTGAATACATTGCTTGGTCATCTTCAAGAGTGAGTTGACTCAGCTCTCAGCTGTTGGTGGCATTGATTGATTCATGGGGCTGCTGAGTTGACACCAGGGCCAAGTAAACAAGCAGTTTGAGAAGGTTAGTGCAGACCTCCACCATCTCTGATGCCAACAATGGCGAAAAGTGAATCCTTATCGCTTCATACATTGATATGTGAAGGGCGGTGCCATAGCAGATCACCAAGTAGGCAGACTTTGTATCCTACTCCTGAGTAGAGTGCGAGACTATGAGGCGCATGTTTTCTCGCAGGCGAGGAGTGAAGAACGTGGGGTCTCCTCGCATGAGTGCCAGTAGCGGTACGCGGGGATCAGGCGTCGTCTCACGGCTGATCGTACTCTGCAGGAGTTCCCACGCCGCCTCATCGCTCATCTTTTCGATCTGATGGGCTGTCGCCTCCACCTCGGGTTCTGCTAAGGCCAGATGAAGAGAGGTTGAATGTCTCAACCATGGTCAATGCAGCTGTCATATTGATATGAGGTCCGTACCGTCGTGCCGCCATACAACATGGACACGACCGCTGATCGTCCCATGAGGGTATCCTTCTCTGTACACGGGTACAGTAAAGGCCACAGGCGAAGCCCCGCAAGCCTCGGCGAGTGCTATCACAGCTTGACCTGATAGCCCAAGTTGCTCTTCATCAGCGACATCTTCTTCAAGAAGAGAGGGATAGTTGCTGCTCACCTATGGTTCTGTTCTTGAGCCGCTTGTTCCAGTCCTTGATGAGTAAGAAGATATGTTGATTCATCAGCTGTTCTCGTTCACACAAGAAAGGGAATAGCGAAGGAACGCCATCACGCGGCCACACGGGCTCGAGAGTCTGATCACCAAGAATGTCATGAAGCGAAGGAACAAACCTCCACAGAAGAATGATGTCGTACTTTCTTCATGTACACTGTCTTTGGTCGATCATTCAAGAGTAAGGGCGCCACAAACTTGACATAGGGATCAGAGGTGTCATCGCTGTTTGAAGAAGGAAGTCCACATCCTATGCATTCGCTATGAGAACGTACTCAACGCTTCGATTGATGGGGTAATGAGGCATACCGCGAAGATCCGTGATGGATACCGTACACGGGATCGGTGTCATGAGTATCCTTTTCGGTGGAGTCAGTGTTGATATTCGAAATACAGCTCGAACAGGCGAATGATCACTGATATGCTAACCGAGTTAGTCGCCGTGTTCGTCAGGCAAACAACGTCTGCTTGGTACCTGGTCATCAACTCATCACAAGCGGTGTATTCGACCTGTTCGACTTGGTTGGGCGGCAAGCTACGCCACAAGACACGGTCACACCAAGAAGGGACCCTCTCTTTCTATGAAATTGAAATGTGGGTCTTAAGTTTGAAGATGGTCAACTGTGGATAGGCTACCTCATCATTATACTCTCTTATCCCACGCAGGTACCGGTACGTTGGCTGGAAAGAGATGGCACCCTCCTCAAAGCCAGGGAAACACTTGCCGTTCTTCCTCTCCCTGCCGGGAAGTAAGAGAATCAGGCATTGCTCATAAGGGCATGCTTCAATGTCAACAAACCTGATCAGCTGATCGGATTCAAGAAGCGTCGGCCAGTCGCTTGCCTCGATGGCCTGAATCACCTGACTCCGCTCCATCTGAATTCGATAGTTAAGATCGCCGCACCAAAAGATGTGATCATAGCTGTTCACTAGGTCGCAGTCCTTGTAGCGTTTGAGCTCTGTGGGACGTTCCAGAGCACTAAAGTCATGAACCTTTTCCTTTCCATCACCGCCATCTTCATCAGTTACTGAATACTGCTTACCCAAGTTCGATGCTATATCGTGGTAGTTCTGATTGCGATCCTCGACATTCTTCTCATGCGCAGCAAAATGGCTGGAGATGAGACAGATCGAAGTCTCGTTAAAGTCGAAGGATACTCCCACGGCTCCCTTATTCCCAAACATCTGCAATGTGGAGATAAAGACAGCCGTGGATCAGTGCATCATTGGACACTTCAGTGAACAGGTGGAGCTCGCTCACCTCACCGACGCCAGTCGCGATCGAACTTGTGTCCAGGTTCGTGATCTTGCTCACAAACTGCTTGCGCACGAACAAGAACGATCGGATCGCCCATAGGCTCCGTTTGGAGATGAGCGTGTATCCTGATGTATACCTGATGTGAATCAAGTGCTGTTGAGTCCGCCAGAGCGAGGGAGTTACCTTGACCGAGGCATGCTTCAAGTATAGTTGTGAGGTGCTCTCCGGAAAGCTTCATGTTGTCAGCTTCATCACCTCCTTCGGCAAGATCATAGGTTGATTCCTGAGGAAGACAACAGAGTGAGACATACATATTCTTGACTTAGTGTTCATCAAACCTGAGTTGCAATGAAGTAGATGTCATGGGCATCCTTCGTGATCCATGACTCCATATTGGACGGGGGCGCGGCATTGCCTGCGTAGGAGCATCAGTCTTGTAAGATCAAGACAAGCTAGATGGTGCTTGAAGCATACCCATGTTCCATGTTCCTACGAATAGACTGATGTTCGTTGGCTTTAGGTCGAGAGTGTAAGTCAAGCACGATTGCTCCATCAGAAGAGTGATGAATGTACCTCCTCCTCTAAAGGACGAGCAGCATGAATAGCTTCATAAAAACGCTGTCTTATCTCCCATGATGCGAACTTGTATCTGCAAGGAACATACTTGCATCAGTCAAGGACACATCTGGTTCTAACACAATAGTGATATGAGGGGATACCTCTCCTTCGCCCGCTTTTCGGAGTCATGCTTTTCGACTCGTTGAACGAGTCGATCTAACTTTTCGTTGACAATGTCGCCCACAGGGAAGGCACCGATCTCAGCTCCTTTCATGATCTTCCTCACAGTCTGGCTCGTGTGAGAGGCCTTGTGGAGTGAGGAGAGCAACCGAAAACTGCCCTTCCTGATCTTCTTTTTCTTGACTCTGCCCTCTGGATTGATGACGACGTCTTCTTCCGCTTTGCGCACAGCCTCACCTGTTGTGCCAGTCATGATCAGTTCAGGAATGGGAAGGTCGCCGCGTGATGAACTGTTGCTCTTCGTTCTTGACCGTTGCAGCTGCGGGAGACTGTCGTCTTCGCTTTCGCTCTTTTCATAGACTCGTTCACCACTGATGGATCGGGCGGAAGAGGTCGTCGAGCCAAGCAATGAGGATTCCTCTTTCACTCCTTTCTTGCTGGCCATCAGCTTCAGCTGGCTCTCGCTGCCGGAGCGCCACACCAGCCGCACCGCCGGCTTGTCTCGCTTTCGCTCGATCACTTCCAGATCGCGCAGGTCAAGCACTAGCTCCCTGTTGACAGAATCCTTGGTGTTTGTATTGCTGACATCAGTGATGGTGTCCTCTTGTGCATCATCTGCATTGATGGCATCAGTGAGTGGACTCATTGGCACGGGTGACTGACTCTTCCCGCTTGCGCCGTGACCGTTTTCTGACACTCCCACTTCGGTCTGCTGATGCTGATTCATTGATGGCCGCCGCGTCTTTTCCATCTCGGCCTGCAACTTCATCAGCTTGCGCTCGCTCTGGCGCTGCTTGCGGGCCAGCCTGCGCTCGTCCCTCGTTTGCTTCTTCTGCTGCCGCCTCAACCGCTTCGACGAGATGCGCGGCCTCACGACGAGCAGACCGCGGTCGAGCACCACCTCCAGCTCCACCCGCCGACCGTCGGACTTGGACACCGCGTCGAACCGCACCGCTGCACCGCCAGCGTCAACTTGTTCATCGGATTCCGCCTCTTCTGATGACGAATGTGCTTGGTTCGGACCTAAACCAGAGTATTCGGAGTTCCACAAACTTGGAGAGACGGATGGTGACGGCCTCTTCTTGTGTCCCTCCTCTTCCTCCACTTCTTCATCGTCATCCCCGCTGCTGAGCTCCTCTTCTTCTTCCTCTTCAATGCCATCGTTGCCGTCCTCTTCTTCTTCTTCATAGGGCTTGGTCCTGCGGTAGAACATGATGGTGATGAAATGTACTAGTAGTACAGCACCCTCAAGTGGAAAACGTTTATTATTTCCTTGTCTCTTTTCTTTTATTCCTTTGCTGGTGTTTTCTATGATAGGTGCGGGCATTTAGTCTTATTATAGATATCTTCATATCACAGGACTGTTCTTTTGAGTTGTTGTGGCACAATATGCTTTTTTTACTCTTTTCTTCTTCTGTTATTGAATGTGCACTTACTGCATTCGAAGAGGAGTGGGAATCGAACTCGCGTGTAGAAGCAGAGTTGGATTTCGGGAGAAATTTCTGCGATTCACCTGCACCTTAATGAGAGTCCAACCTGCCCACACTGCGTCCAATGCAGCGGAACCACGTGATTTTAGCGTTCTTTTTCCCTCTTCTGTCTGCCTTGAGGACCTCACCTGCGCGCACGTCACACCGGTATTGGTTGCAGAGGTTGTGGACAGGGATCAAAGTACCTGACTGCTAAACCCTGAATACACATTCTCACATTCAAACTTTCTGTCGTGAACATCACCACTTTCACACGCCTCACACACGCACCCACCTAACTTACACAGTGCTTTCGGCACACATCAACTTAAGACAGCAGAGTCACTACCGCTACCGACTTTCATAGGGAACTCAAGAATGAACGGCACCGACCAGGGCGACTTGAGGAAGGCCACCGGCCTCATGGAGAAGACCAACTCGTCAGGGAGTGACGAGTATGAGGACCCCATCGTAGCCGACACCGGCTTTAGACGTGTCTTCAAGAAGGTGCTGGGCCTGTTGGTCTTCCGCCAGAGCTACATGGACCTGGCCAACATTAGCATCCCTCCTGCAGAACGGTACCAGAAGAAGCAGCGGATCTACAACCTGTCATGAATGGTCGAAGTTTCTCATGTCTCTTCTCACCTGACAGGCGCGCTCGGCTGGTAGGAGAGTGGCAGAACTATGGCGTGTTGATGACCCTCATTGCCGGTTTCGCAGTTCAGGTACGTCGTTGGCAGTCTGTCGTTCCTCGCGCTGATAAGTGTAGACGCTGATGTGTTCGCTCTCCCGTCGTGTAGATTTATATGGATCCGCCGCAGACCAAGGTTGCTGACGGTGAGACCTGGAAGCCCACCATCTTCGGAATGTGTCCGGGAGAGCCTCTTGTAAAGTGATTGAGTCTTGGCTTTGCCTCGTTCTGACTCTGTACTCGTGTTGGATGGGTCCTCGCAGGTATCTTCATCATCATCTCGCTGGCGTCCAACTTCTTCGGCATCCTGCTCACGCTCACGTTCTATCGCTCGCTCAACGCCTTGCCGGAGGAGAAGAACAGGAAGTTCATTTCCTACTTCTCTTTCGTTCTGGGCATCCCCACGCTCTTCCTCATTGTTGGCGTGTTCTGCTTCAGCGCAGCTCTGGTCACCGCCGCCGATCTCCTCTATGACAGGGTACCTACTGGGAAGAAGATGGTTAGGAATGAGTAGTGGCTGACCTGAGTATGCGTCTGGTCTTCGTGCAGTCGATCTTCATCTTCATTTGCATCCTCACAGCGAGCATCTGCGCCCTGTGGCTAGCAATCACCATCTACACGCCATTCGCCATGCGAAGGATCAAGTCGTGAAGACTTGAGGCCTCTTCCTCCCGGCTTGAGTGTCCATCTGCACATAGCTCCCTTCTTCCTGGATGATCTTAGCCATGTAAACATCATCTCTCCCTTAAGTACCACAACCGGTTTGCGAACAAGACTTGTTCAGTTTTAAACTTGTCTCTTCTGCGCTTCGTTTGATCGTACACTGTGCAGCTCGACTGAGAATGATGGCGGCCGCGGGCGTGAGGTGATCCATGGACCACTATTCGTCTTGATTCTCCTCTTGGGTGGAATCACTGGACGGAGGCATCGCCAACGTAGGCGGCGTTGTTCGGCGAGCTAGCGAAGATGAAGGTGGCTGATAAGGAGAAGGTGGGACAGCCGAGGTTGATGAAGTGGATTGGGACAGAGAAGCTGTGGGTGATGCAGTAGCCGGCGGAGTGTACGGTGTACTGGCAAGGTTGCTTATGCGGGTTTGTCTGCCGCTGGCGGACAACGCAAGTGAGAGGAGACGCCGTCGGGGAACGGAGCTTGGCGTCGATGCTAGCGCAGGAGATGCCAGGAACGGATTGCGTCGCTCCTTTGGCACTCTGCTCAAAAGATAACAGCTTAGAACTGCTTCAGTAGGCGCAAGGCACAAGCTTTGGTACCGCTTAGGGTCAGTCACTCGGAGCCAGTCAGGCAGCTTGTATTTGCCTTCCACGTATTGTGCTTGAGTTATAGCCTGATCATGTTCTACGCATCCGAGGAAAGATCC
Organism: Acanthamoeba royreba; assembly: GCA_000826365.1. Taxonomy (NCBI): domain Eukaryota; phylum Discosea; order Longamoebia; family Acanthamoebidae; genus Acanthamoeba; species Acanthamoeba royreba. Next base: position 27,891 of record CDEZ01019552.1, on the reverse strand, counting down.
TGAAACAAGCGGCCCAAGAAGGTTAAGAAAGCACGTAAAATAAATGTGAGAGAAGCAGGATCCATACCACCAAGCCACGAGAGGTAGTGTGGTGGGAATGCAGGAAAAATGACACGGAATTGATCCACTAACGCCTTAAACGTGGAGTACGCTGGCTCAGTTTCCACTAACCGCTTGATTTCATTCAACAGTCGTTGTCGGAAGCCTGGAATTCTGCATGTGCCTCCGATAACCACTACAGCTGAACTTTGAGGACAAAGACAAAGAAACAGTATGGGTAGGAAACGTACAAATATTCTGGGCTAGATGGCACCTGGCATCAATTGGGCTATGAGAAATTGCATCCAAAACTGCTGATGCTATCGAAACCTCTCCTTCATCCCCATCTGTATCAAAAAGAACCTGCACCCATGTGAGGATATATACCAGCAAGACGAATCGCACAACTGCCATACCTCTCCTGCGTACACACATGTGTGGACATCGATATCGATGTGCTCTTCTACATTGATGTCGTATCGCATCTTTTGAAGCAATCGATCGGCAGTGAAACCTGATACGAAAAGAAAAAAGCGATAAGCAGCAATTCATTCCAACTACGCTCACCTAATAATAATAAGATTGGGATCAGGTTGTGTTTTGTCGTCAGGGTCAGGCGGTATTTGTTATTTATACTTATTTAGTATTATTAAGCCTGATTAATCAGAAGTATCTGTTGACATCATATCCCACTAATATGGTTCCTGATTAACTCCATGACACATGCTTACCAGCTTTATCGGGCTGTTGTGGCTGAATGCTGCAAAGACGGACTTTTATGTCTTCTATCACCTTATCTGGCAGCGTTTCACATGCTCGGCTCGTCTGTGCGAATGGGTTCACGACGAGAGCACGCTGCATGGAAAATATGTGAGCCGCATGCATATTAACAGTCAAGATAAGAGTGTAAAAGCAAACCTCGTTCAAGATAGACCTCAATTGTTCGTTGTAGGCCTTGCCTGCAAGCACAGTCGTTGTAAGAGCGTGGACGATGTGTGCGCCCATATAAATCTGTACATGTGAAGCATCATACGTTCAGAGTCCAAAGTCTCATTAAGCAATGGTGCGTTGAAGTACGTACAGGGAGGATGCGCGTCTCATGGTAACCCGCATCTACTACAAGTGCAGTTTGCATTTGGAGAGGAATCAGCGCCACACCCTTGCTCGGTATAAACAGAACTGATGGAACCTGATACAACCCAATGTGAGTGAGTACGAGCATGCGAATGGGAAGACAGCGCAATGTGGGAACATACCTGAAGGCATTTGAGCAGCAAGTCTGCAAGTGCCGATCGCAAGTACTGTGGCGTCAGCAGACTCTCGCACACTACCACGGGTCGCTCCGGCGGGTTCGCTTGCAGAAGACTGAATTAGTGAGAGAGCGTTCTCGTCAGTACACAAAGAGGTTGCATTCAAAAGGGAACACCAACACCGCCAAGATGGGCTTGGTGGTTGATGACTGACTGCTGAGGAATGTCGTACTTGAAGAAGATGTCGTACAGCACGGCGCGCAGGTCGTAGCGCCACTCTTCCTCGTGCTCGCCTTCTCCCATCCCATTCTGGGGTACTCCCAGCGGCGTTGCAAGTCTTCGCGTGATCTACAAATCCAATTGAAAAAAGGGCTTTAATTAATCGTAAAAAGTGAAATGGGAATTAATAGATTGAAAAATCAATTTAATGTCACAAATTAATTGAGTTTACAAACAATTTTATTCGATTCACAAGCGAAGCTAAAATAAATTTAATTAAATGGATGGAAATGAGGCGTACCGAGGGCGGGGTGCGCAGGAAATGGCGTGGACGAGCCTCGCCAGCGAATCCACAGCGGATGAAGGCTGCTCCGAATTCGAGTACGACACCGGTGGGGCCCTTGGTGACATCAAGTGGTGTGAAGGGCGACGTCACTACTGCGGGGGAGGTCACCGTGGGTGTTGCTGCTGCCGTGGCCGCTGCCACTTTCAACCTCTCTATCGCGGGTGACGCCGCCATCTTGTAGCCCTGCTGACTTCGAAAAGTTTCGGAAAAAGTAAAACCTTTTCGTAACCTATCTTTACCTGCAAAATGCTCTTAATTTTCGAAAACTTTAAATGTTTCGGAAATGTTTGGAACAAGAGCAAAAAATTACAAAACATGTCTTGAAGATCGAAAGAGAAATGGGATTTGCAGCGAGGGCTGCAGGAGCTGACTGTCGCGACGCAGCTGGATGCACAGCAGCGCTACGCCGAAGCCGTGCCAATCTACCGCAAGGGCATCGCCCTGCTCTACCTGGCCTATGGAGGTACCATAATGAATTTATTATTTAATCTTAGGCGGGCTCAAGGTTGGGTTGCATTTTCATGCATTCTTGAGAGCAGATGAGCGGCAAGAGGCAGGAATTAGGCAGCTCCTTCTTGGCAAAATCAACGAATATCAACGCCGTGCAGACCAACTGACCTCCTACGTTACTACAGGTATTACCATTTTATTTATATTTATGTGGGCGTTCTATTTGTTCCTTACTTGAAAGATAGAAAACGTGCCTAAAACTAAAATAAAATAAAAAATAATTGGCCATATTAATTCAATATTAATCAAATTATTAATTCTACTTGACTGCATGCAGGACGAGCGACAACAGCAGCATGGGGATCAGCTGGTCCATCACAGGCACCTGCGTCGTCAATACCATCGGCACACGCGTCACCGGCGTACGCCGCGGTCTATCAAGTGCCTCACGCTCAGCCTACGTCATCGTCCACATCCTCATCACAGCCTTGGCCCAGTTCTCAACTGTCTTCGCAGGCAGCGTCACCTGCATTCGTGAAACCACCGGCGCACTTGGACATACCGCGACACGCTCTTGATGGGTTTGCTGCTCCTATTCAAGTACCAGGTCAGGGCTTGCAGCAACAGCACTTTGAAGAGGAGGAGGATCGAGCGCTGCTGGAGCGGGTGATGCAGCTGCGATTAGATGCTGTAAGCATGACTAGTGTGTCTGCAACTGCTGCCGATGGCGGCGTCAGTTCCTCGGCGGTGGATGTGGAGCGAGAATACAGGGAGAGGATCAACAAGTTGGCGGGAAGAGAGGTTATAGCGGACCCAGCGCGACCTACTCCAAGCTTGCTTGATGTCGAGGAACTCACTGAAGAAGAGGAGATTGAACGTATCATGAACGCCGTACATGATGAATTCAGATTGGACTTAGTTGGTGGCGGGTCTCGCACCAAAGAAGGTATCAAGGAAGGCAAACACGAAAAACAAAAGAGAAGCAGGCGACAGCGGCAGCGGGAGAGCGATGACAGTAGTGATGACACAGAAACGGACAGTGATGATGACAAAGATAGCACAGAGAGTGATAGTCACAGCACTGACGACGATGAAGACGTGGAGACGAGACGGCGCAGAGCACGTATGGAGCGTGAGCGGCATCTTACCTTTGGTGAGCGATGGGAACTGCGCAAGAAGGAACGCCAAGCGAAGAAAGCGGGCGGAAAGCCACCAACTGATCCGCTCAAGGAACGGGAGAACGCCTTCATGGCCAAGAAGGAGCAAGAGGAACGAGCTCAACAAAGGAAGTACCGTGAAGAGTTCATCAAGAAATACGGCAACTTCTGAGCATTCTGAGTATGTACAGACGCTCCTACATGGACAATAACACTAACCAACCTGCAGCCCTCTTGCCTTTGGTTTCTCACCCTTCTTTAGATGCCCTGCAAGTGTACAAAACCCACTGCGGGCATGCCACGCGGGTCAGTAGTCCTCGCCACGAGACAGGACTTCCTTGCAAGTCGGCCGGAGCACAAAGGTGTGTTCATACTGGGCGACGTAGGAACCCTTAGTATCGCACAGAGGGGGGCATGATTCCACGATGCCCACATCGCAAAGGTTCTTGAGAGCCAGACCATAGCCCTGCAGGAACCTGATGGTTAGGGATCCCAAGAACAATGTGAGAAAGTGATGGATAGTGTCGCACCTTCTCGCCAGAGCGATCTAGCCAACGCTTGCAAAAGGCCAGCGTCGAGTAGGTCTTGTTGATGTGCCCCAAGAGGGCCTTGGCCTTCTGGCTTCTAAGGGGAACATGAGGCGCATGGGGATTCTTCTTGTAGTGTGAGCAATCGAGATCCACACTCACGTGTCCCTTACCCGTAGAGCCGAAGGTTTCGATGGCGTAGAACTCGCCCTGGAGAAGAGTTCATCAGCTGGACAGAGAGCGACGAAGTTACATGATCAGCGTACCTCTTCCATCTTGGTGGCCTCACCGCCCTTGACAAGTGGAACTGATTTACCTCCGTGAATGACATAGGGAGCAATCGAGTGTCCACATAGATTCCTTATGCTCTTGACTGCACACATATCGATCAGATACAGAGCACAGCGGCATTCAGCAAGAACTGGGCAGACTCGTACTCTGGTGTACTTTTCCGTCGAGCTCGATCTCACCGGCTTCCATCACTTCCTGAATGACCGCACCTACGTCGCACAATCGGACATCTATGCCGGCCGCCTGAAACACAAAGTGAAGCGCTGAAGGTTAGATTCGGACCTCTTGACGATGAACAGCAGGGGATGGGAAGCAAGCCTTGACGCCAGCGTTGGTAGCACTCTTCACGGTCTCAAGTAGCGGATCGAACTTGGGGTTGAAGGCGACAGTGAAGGCACTATCGATGATTCTTCCGTTGATGTGGCTTCCGAAGTCGAGTTTCATCACATCGTCGTAGCCCAGCACAGTGAAGTCGCCAGTGTTAGGCGTGTAGTGCGCTGCCACATGGTTGAGGGAGCATCCAGTAGGGAAAGCGATGCCGGCTTGCAGACCATTCTCCTGTAAGTAGAATTATTGAGTTGTGTGATAATATTGGACAATCTGATCATCGAGCAGCTCGATGCATACCTTGATGAGCTTTCTGTTCATGTCTTCCAGTTGCTCGCAGATGTCGATGAGTCGAACACCCGGCTTGATGATGCCCTGCGCAAACTGCCGTACCTGTCGATGCACCTCCGCAGCGAGGCGAGCATCACGGTACACATCAGTCGACAGCCTGTCCACTTCACGCTTCTCCGCTGATGTTATGCGCCAAGTGTTGCTGTGATGAGAACATGAGCAGGGGTGATTAGGGTCGAGAGTAGACGATCACTTGCACATGAGCATCTGTGCTACGTACAAATCTTGATGATACTCCATAATCTGGCACTCAGGATAGTTGCCATCAGGGAACAGTGAGACTACGGGCTTGCTCGGTGGTGTGGTCTGTCCGTAAGGATAGTTGCCTCCCCAGTCGCCCAGCACGCGGATATCTACCATCAAGTACCGAACCCATCATTAGTTGCGTCAGAATCATCATCGAATGTCGGGCTCTGTGCACATCAGCTGGCAGACGTACGGTTAGGGTTGCTCGTCCCCTTCTTCTCCTTCTTTGGTGCACTCTCCTGTTGCTGTTGTTGCTGCTGCACACCTGAACTGCCTGCCGCGGTCCCTCCCTTGCCCTTCTTCTTTTTCTTCTTCTTGGCTCCAGCAGCTCCTGCTGGGTCAGCAGTCCTGTTCATCAGAGAATGTCCAAGCCTCCACTTCTCCACTGATGGCGTGTTTTCTACCTCCTATGGCTGCTGCCTCGGAGGCAATGGCCGTCGTGGCATCAGCAGTCCCAGCCTTGTCCTCCTTGAGTGCCGTGACCTCTTCTTCATGGTCGTCTCCTTCTTCACCATCTGCATCGACAAGCCCACATCAGCACACAACTCCATCATGATTGATGAAGAGGAAGAAGAAGAAGAAGAAAAAAGCAAGAAGAGCATGTGCTCGAGCACGGCTTATAGTACCCTCCGCTGCGACGCCACCAGCAGCCTTTTTCTTTTTCCTTCGATTCCGCTTCTTCTTGGCCCCGACGTCGCCGCCCTGAGGGCAGGTCGTGGCTTCTGCCGGTGGGTGCACCACCAGCCCTGCTTCGCCCTTGTCTTCCTGCTCAACTGCGGCAGCAGCTACGTGCAAGCTGGTGTCGTCTGTCACGGACGCCATTGCTTTCTGCACAAGGCAGACAGTACCACACCTATTTCTTACCCATTTCTTGATTGTTGACACAAAAGCCCGATTGGTGGTTTAACTTTCATATTTTGAAAAAAAATTAATCAAGTTGTTAAGAATTTGAACAAACCCAAAAGTGTTTATCAATCAATCTGAAAATTATCTAAGGGAGGAATTGTTGAAATTTGTACAACTTTTTCAAAGTGAACTAAATATCTCAGTTAAGTTGACGTGTGCTGACCAATGGGTAGATAATGTCGACAAATTAATGTACTGGAATTGTTGGGCGAAGAAGCAGCATAAAAGTGAGTACGCCGCGCAGAGGAGGAAAGATGAAGCACGCGGGCCTTCTTCCCTGTGTACTGGTAGGCCTTGTGCTCGTGGTGTTGGCATGCCCGCCGACGGCAGCTGCCCGCCCCAAGGGTTACACCCTCTTCGACCTTCCCATCGCCCAGCTCATGGGAGTAAAGGGCAGCGCCGGCGCTACCTGTGTCGGCTGTACCCTCGGTACGAAGCCTGCGGACTCCTCTTTGGCGGTCCGCGAAGACTACAGTTCTTCATTTTTTGTGAACTGTCGCTTTCGCGTTTTTGTCGTTTTCGTTCTTTTCTCAATTTCGGCCGGTGAACACAGAAGTGGCTAACTGTTCACAACGATACATGCAGTGGTGGCGATCATCGAGCAGTTGGCCGAAGTGCGCAACCAGACCATCACGCAGACCGTTGACGAGCTGTGTCTTCTCCTGCCCGCCGGACTCCTTCGGCTGACGTGCGACGAAACGATTACTCTCTATGGCGCCACCATCATCAGCATGCTCGGTACTTTCCACCGGCGATGCTACTCCACACGTTACAAAAGCCCAGCGGCTCCGCTAACTTCGTCCGTGATATCCTCCTGTTTGACCTTGTCGCGCAGAGAAAAGGTTCACCGCTGATGACGTCTGTCAAGAGATCGGACTCTGCCATAACGCCACATGTCGTTTGTTCCCCAAACCGCGCGTCTTCAACCCGCCGTCCAAAGAGGAACGGGAGAAGATCCTGGCGGTACCCTTCCTCTTCTTCCTGTGTTCGCTTTTCTCTTACCAGTGAAGATGGCCGGGTGACAGACTTACAAGATGATCTCGCTTCTTAATGTTCACTCCGCGCTGGCCAACTCAAAGAGCAAGAAGCGTGATCTGGGCGAGTCCCCGTGGCAATGGATCATTGATTACATCAAGAACATCGTGAACAGCCACGATCCTTGGTACGACCTTGACGGTGACAAGTTTGGTGGTACGCCACATGTCTTGATGAATGGCGGTGAGGCTTGATCGATTTAGTTGAACACTTACACACTTTACTCAGACCTCACGGAGACGCTGCGCGGCACGTTCTGGCGAGGTGCCGACTGCAACGATTTTGCCTATGATATCTACCCTGGCCGTGCTAAGACCAACCGTCCGGTAAGCCAGCCATCGAGACTTGAGCTGAACATATCAGTTTAACTCATGATATTCATACAGCCGAGCGAGGACCACAACTGCAATGGGATCAAGGGCACTGATTCTCAGGGCCGCTCTTACGAGGATCTCTACTGCTCTGGCACCAAGCAGTACGGAATTGCCATTCTGGGTGACTCTGCTGGTATGGTTCTGTTTCTTGTTAGCTTCTCTTAAGTGCAAGATTATTGACCTACCAATAGCGGCGCATTTCCACATCCCACCGGAGTACGTTACCGCGAGCCTGATCGAAGATAACACCTACGACAGGATACTAGACATTCTTGCTGATGAGTTTGATTGGCCTATGGTACTCACAAGATACCTACAGATTGATTGTTTTTGTTCTAATGCAGCAGTCTATCCTTTCTCCAGCTGTCCACCACTACAGGACATATCAATATGAGCTGGCCGGGCACGCCACAAGGTCCAGTGTCATCAATCTACTTGAAGATGAGGGAGCGCAACCTCTGCATGCATCGCGGTGTGTAATCCAGTTAACATTATTCTTTCCACGCAATCCGATGACCGTGCTACCTGTGCTCTAGATTTCCAGAACCTCGGAGTGAACGGCGCGAGGACGGGCTCGATGGCAGACAAGATCATGTACAGTCTCTCGAGGAATCAGACCAATGATCATCCCCTCATCCTCAACTATGCCTTGATTGGAAATGGTCGTTTCTCCCATTGCCCCTCTCTTTATGTATTCCCTAACGGGAGATGTAAATGACAGATGTGTGCAACGGTCACTATGGCACCGGTCATATGACCACTCCCCAAGAGTTCTATCAGAATGTGTTGACAGGTACTCCTGAGCCTTGTTTCTTCCTCTATGTGGTCATCATTAAGTCAGACAATTGTTGCAGCCCTTAATTATCTGGACACGGTACTCCCAGCCGGCAGCCACGTTCTCTTCACTGGCCTTGTCGACGGTCGCGTCCTCTATGATGCTTTGGCTAATCGTCTGCACCCTCTAGGTACATTTGCAATCCCTCATCTTGTCTCACTCGTGTCGGATGAGTACAGTGAAATACCTTTTAACGCAGGTCTGCTGCATGGTGATGTGACCTACGCCCACTATTATGACTACATGAACTGCTTGGACACTTCTCCCTGCTTTGGGTGGATGAATAGGTATGACTTCTATCCTACTACAACGCTGTAGGTAACCCCGGTTATACAATGCAGTAATCCCTACTGGCGGAATGCTACCACGCAGCGAGCCATGGAGCTCAACCAGGTCTACAGCCAGGTACATCACGCACCCTTCCTTCTGATAAGCTTGGTGGCTCAAACTTGTTGCGTCATGCTTGTTGTGTACATTTGCTAGATCATCGCGAATCACACGTTCAAGAACTTCGACATGTACTATTTTGAACCGCCCCTCAAGGGTACGCGTGTGCAGTTGAATGCAGATAAGTAGTACGCAGCAGCCTATCCTAACAATGGTGTTGTTCCGAATATGCAGAGGTCATTGCTCAGTGGAACAAGAATGGAGGACAAACATGGCAGCTCATCGAGCCTGTAGATGGGTACTGTCCAAGAGAGGGATTCTGAACTTGCAGGCTAGGCCTCTCGCTTACTTTTGATTGCTTGCTGCCGTGGTTTGTCAGGTTCCATCCGAATCAGCTGGCCAACGCGCTGTTCGCTGAGTACCAGTGGAACGTGCTCGTCAACAAGTACCCGCAGCTCGTCGGCGACATCAACCCGCACAACGCCGAGATTCTCGCTCGCTTCGGTGATCAGGGTACGTCATCCTCACTTTTCATGAATCCAGATGTTTTGTTTTTAACATACGTGCTTCTTGTCACAGGAGGATACTGAGGAATCCTTGTGACTCATTTCCATCATTGATGTCTTGCTGACACAAATTTAACTAAGTTAATCAGAGTCGTTGATCCTGACAAGCACTTACTTTGCAGGTGGATCCTCACTTTTTTTACTGATTGTCTCGAGCATGGTGATGGTGACGCAGCTACCTGAAGCCTGCCCTTTGAATTTTAAGTTCATTTGCTCTACATGTGCCGTTACCGGTTATTACAAAGGTAGATATGTACAAGATACTCAAGTGGTAGCATCAGCGCCTGCCACTCAGTCGCTGTGATTGAGTCTTGAGTGCGAGTTCATCGCTCTCGTGCACAAGCTCGGTGAGAAGGAGCTGCGGTCCGGATGAGGGGTACGCGAGGTGCCAATAGTCTACAAAGCTGACGGTGTTAATACGCTTGCCGAAGTCGAAGCCCATGCGCTTCAGGTCCCACAAGTACTCATCCGTAAGCCGGCCACGTGATAAGTCGATGTGATGGTGCAGCAGCGTGCGGCCCATATCATCCACTGCGTTGATGTCAGCATGGTGACGGTGAAGCACATCGAGAACTTTCCCGGTCACCCCGTTGAAGGGCACAGCATGGATAGGCAGGGGGCTAAGCCCCTGGTCGGTCGGTATTCGCTTGTTAGGATCAATGCCCAGCTGAAGTAGGGTCTGTAGGTTGTCCACCATTCGGTCCTCGTCGTGAATCTCTCGCAGGACCACTAAGAGAAGAAGAGACCTACAAACACTGCATGTCAATCACCGTACTCTTGGTCCGCTAACCAGTTGCTGGATCGTACCCAGTTTGTGTATTGATGGTGAGGCCTCGGCTTACCAGAAGGCGAAGAACTGGTGAAGGGCTGTGGAGGATATTGGTCATTAGTTTCCAGTGTCGCTTCTCACTGGCCACTTCCGCCAAGACGCTCTTCCAAGATTCCATCAGGCATGAGTCGAATAGCGTGTTCAGCGCTGCGATGACCGCCGCCTGACTTCGTGGTTTGTTTGTTGGTGAGCACGTCTGTACAACGATCGTATCAAGCAGCTCCAGCTTGAGCTCTTTTGGGATGTCACCATAGCTTCCCACAAGCAAGCGAGCATGCGAAAGCCTTCGCTCGAGTGCTGAAACATCCCCCGCGGGCAGACTCGTGAATAGTTGGCAGAGTGGCGTCGGCTTGGCATTCGTTCCTTTCTATATGAGAAATATGCCCCAGCGTTAGTAAGAACGTTAGACCGTCAGACACAGAGATGGGGTGAGTTCATACCAGTCGGACATAGGGGTTGGCTCCTCTGCGGATGAGCAGCTGCACCATATCTAAGTTGAGTGCATTCAAAGCCAGGCTCAAGCAAGTATCGCCTGCAGCTGTCGTTACGTTGAGATCGGCTCCCGCGTCAAGAAGACGCTCCACCAAGCGCACATCACCGCGAATGACGGCCAGCGTCAAGGCCGTTTCTCCTTGCTGTCCTTTCTTGTTGATGAGTTCAGGCGAGGCGTGCTTGAGAATGAAGTCGATGGTCTTGGAAAGACCTTGACCGCATGCCTTGTGGAGCACCGTGCGGCCAGAAAAGCTGCCTGGCTGCATCAGCATATTATTCCTGGCTGAATTCATGTCCAGATTGAAGAGGTGCTCCATCAGCTCCACTCGTTGAGTTTCCGCTGTAGTAGATAACCAGATTAGCTCATACGCAAGTATTCACACCACACGAGGCGTTTGACGCACCCGCAAGATGGAAGAGCATCCTCGTATCCATTCCAAGCAAAAGGAGCACTTTATCCATCGTAAAACCGTCGCTGATGATTGGGGTATCTTGCCCACTCGGTAAATCTAGCACTCGGACAGAAGCGGTATGAAGGAGCCAGAGTACCAGCTCCATTGGCAGGTCCATACGAACGGCTAGCTCAATCGTGGTGCAGGAGACTGCTCCGCCCTTGGCGACCAGCATGCGAATGGCTGGTACGTTCCGGGCGCGTACGGCCACATTCACGAGGCTCTCAGCGTAGGGATGCTCGATCAGTTCCCAATTGAGGTACAGCCTCTCCGCCACTTCGTAGAGAATGATGTTGTGATGCTGCGCGACAGCGAACGCAAGTGCTGCGCGAATGTTCGCGTTCGCTTCTGCGCGGAGCGTCTTATCAACTTCTTCCTCTCCATCATCGGCTCCTGCTCCGCTCGCCATCGGTGGAAGCAGCCGCTCGCGGTAATGCAGGAGCGCCAGCAGACACCGCTGACGCACTTCCATGGCCGTCTCCTCCTTCGCCAACAGCGCTGATCGACCAAGGCGTCCCTTGTACACCTGCATTCATATAAAAAATATTAGCATTTACATCATTTTTAAAACCATTTGAAAATTCAAATAATAATAATAATAATAATAATAATAATAATAATAATAATAATAATAATAATAATAATAATAGGAAATAAATAAATAATAAAATAAAATAAACACAATAATAATAAAATAAATACCTTGCGCCAGACCCAACGAAGCAGAGGTGAGGCAGAGGCAGGCGAGACCGGCGCGAGGACGGCGCGCCATCTGCGGCAGACGAGCTCACACCGTACAAGGGTAGCCGGGTCGAGCCAGCCGAAGACACGCATGGCCGTCTCAGTCGGCAGGACCACCTCCTCGTCTGCAGGGCAGCAGAGAACCAGATGTGGAACCACCACTAGGACTTCATCATCTTGATGACACGTGTGAGAGTGGGCATCAGCAGCAGATGTTCTTGATTGGTTCTCCATCTTGCCTAGTTGTTGTTGTTGATGTATCTACTATTAATGTCAATACTTAGAGATGCTTTGATGTGTGACTAAGTTGTGTGGATTAAGGTTGTTGAGAAAATGACAGGATGAAGAGGAAGTCATATTCACTCCAACAAAGACTGAAGCTGAACTTCTCTTCAGAACAGTGCAAGTTCTGCTCTGGGACTTGGCTAATGCAAATGGAAATGATAATTTTGATTCTTTCCCAAACTCTTTTAAAATTTAACAAATCGCTGCCAAAAAATTCTTGGAATAGAAAGAACAAAACATGCAAAGCGTGAGGGTGGACGAAGAGGAGTGGGCGGCCATCGAGGCTGCTTTCCACCAGGCGGAGACTGAAGGTCCTGCCCTCAGCCCATCGGGGTCCATCACGAATAAAAAGAGGCCTTTGTCGTTGGTGCGTCAGCCAGAGGGGTCACTAGAAGAGCGGACCAGCGATGTCGAGGAACAGCAACGCAGCAAACGCGCCATGTTCCACCAGGGACCTAGACTCACAGAGAGCGGGTCTCCACGTCCCTCTCCCTCTTCCTCTTCTTCTTCTTCATTAGAAAGGGCATCAGGACCGACCATCAGTTTCATCATCAATGATGATCGAGGCAGCACGGTGACCTACGAGCGCTCCTTCATGTCCTCGGAGGAGAGCACTCGCCTATTCGAAGAGTTGCGGTCAGCGTCGAGCCCATGCCACTGGAGTCGTGATGAACTGGTCATCTACGGCCGCCCCGTGCTCTCTCCGCGACTGGTCTGTGCATTCGGGGACGCGGATACGACGTACCACTACTCAGGGATGACCAGACACGGCGAGGGCTGGCCTGAGTGCCTTCTGGAGCTCAAGCATCGAGTGGAGGAGCGGGCAGGCCATCCCTTCAACTACGTACTTCTTAACCTCTACCAGAATGGCGATGACTACATTGGCTGGTACGAGCAATTGTCGCCAAGCTCCGTATTCGCTTTCGCTTTTCGTTCTTTCTGATTCTCATGAGCACATTATCAAGGCACAGCGATAAGGAAGGCGACTTGGTGCCTGGCTCGACTATCGCCAGCGTAAGCCTTGGCGCTAAGCGGTATGAGTCACATGCACTTGGTTAATGAGGGCTGCACAGCACTGCTAAGCGGGAGTCGGTACCAGGGTGTTCAAGCTGAGGAACGAGCAGACCAAAGAGGTGAAGGACGTGTGGCTCGACCCTGGCAGTTTGCTGATGATGAAGGGGAACACGCAGAAACACTACAAACACAGCGTACCAAAGTCCCGGGTACAATGGCCTCAAAGAGAGCTTTAGTTGGCCTATGAAGTGACTCACTGCTGCTCTTCTCTGAAGATGATCATGGGGAGCAGGATAAACCTTACCTTCCGCCGTATCAAGCAGGCCTAAGGAGATCAGGCAGGGCATACACGATGCCATGAAGTTCAGACGGAGAAGCCCAGTTTATACGAACTAGAAGCAGAACATGCCTACTCAGGCATGCTGTAGACGCGTGCCATGAAGGCGCATACATCAAACAGTTGAAGAAATTCATCCGCACTGTCCACGAGTGCCTGATCTGCCGCCGCAAGCCTCTTCATTATCTCTGCCTTTTTCTTGTTGCTAAGTGCCGAATCCACGATCCTATCATGAATCTGGCTCAGTGCCTGGAAGAATAGCGCTTGATTAGCCTAAAAGTCGATGAACGAGAAAAGAGGTAAGCGACGATACCTGGCCAGCAGAATAACCATCCAGGGTCGTCTCTGTCACTGCTGGATAGATACGGAACATCGAGCCGTCAACGCAAGCGTCCATGAGTCGTCCGATTTTTGCCTCCGGAATGACCTAGAGAGCAACTAGTTGAGCTTGTGCTCTGAGCACAATTGCATATGTCTACGTACGCCAGCTATTTCGACAATGGCTTCACTTGTGATTTCCTGATCACCGTACAACGTGCTCACCGATTGAAGGGTCGTGATCGCTTTACGCAGATCACCCCCCGACAGAGTTACAAGCTTTTGTAGAGCCTAATCGTAATTGTGACCTCCTTAGTTCATTTGATGGCACAGCCGCCAATTGCTATTCATTCTGCACGACGTACCTCTTCTGTGACCTTGACTCCTTCTGCCGCACAGATAGAAACAAGCTTATCTCCCATTGTGTCCCCTTCGAGAGGTCTAAATCGGAACTTGGCACAACGCGAAGCAAGAGGATCAATGATTCTGCACGAGCACGCCCAAAGAAGAAATGGTGAGTCTACCAAGTCCTCATACATGACAGCGGATCCGTACCGACTCACGTAGTTACAGATGAGGCAGAAGCGAGTAACTTTGGAATAGTTCTCAATGATACGTCGGAGCGCGGCTTGCGCATCTGCCGTCATGGAATCAGCCTCGTCGAGGATGATCAGCTTGTAAGGAGGACACTGCCTTCCGTTCACTACAGCTGCCCCAGTTGCCACCTATTGTGATTTAGTTATTGCGCCTCGTAGGACAATGAGAGCACGAAGATGAAAGCGGCACCTGTGAAAATGACTTGACCTTGGAGCGAATGACGTTGATGCCTCGCTCATCAGAGGCATTGAGTTCCATCACTCGTGTCTTGAAGTGCTCAGCACTGTAGGGGCAGTGCAAAGTGATGTGAGTCCACACACATTGCAGGCGCTTTGTCGAAAGCTTTGAGTCTATGAGCTCTTCGTGTAGGCGTACCCAAACAGCTCATGCCCAATGGCCAGCGCAGTGGAAGTCTTGCCTGTACCCGGAGGTCCGTAGAAGAGGAGATGGGGCAACTGCATCATTACCGCACAGGCCAATTCAATCAGATGGCTGCTCTTCAGATTTAAAAAGAAAAAAATCTGTTATTAATTTAGAAGATGGATGTATGCATACGTTGCCTGTGTCCAAAGATTTCTTCAATGCACGAACGACCTCCTCTTGATACACAACATCGTCCACCGTTCGTGGTCGGCTGCACAGCAAAATGACAAGTCAGTATTGTGTTGTCTCTCCAAGATGCCCAATTTTAAATTTAAAAATTTGGGAGAGAAAGTACGAACTATTTTTCCACCCAGGGCACTTTCTGCGCTCGTTTCTCCCCGACGAATGTGTGGTCCTTGTACATGGCGGCACTTGATGGGTTGGATGGGGCACCTTTCCCTCCTTTCTGGTCCAAATTCACTTTTCCCGCCAAAATTTGCTCTCATACGTATTGTGTTTCAAAATTTATTTCGTTTTTGCGAAATCACCACCAAAGGCTGGAGGATAGCTGACCCGGACTACACGTGACCCTTCCGAATCCCTCATTTGATCACATCGAATCGGTCCTGATTTCACTGGTCGAAGCCCCACTCGTTGATGATCAAGTTCAGAAGATCTGAGAGTGTAATCACGCCTGCAAGCACCCCTGATTCGTCGACGACGTAGAGTCGGTGGACTCTGAAACAGAAATGAGCGGATTGCTCGCCCCGAGGTGCAGAAACGAAGTACCTTGTGCCTGCGAACTTGAGGATAAGAGTCTCCAGAGTGCTGCCTGTGGTCACCGACAGTGGAGGAGTCATGATCTAGGTGTGGTGGTGAGAAGCAAAAACTGTTGTCTGCGTGCTGGCGTGGTTACTAACCTGCTCTCTGCCGGTATACACGCTCTTTATGAAGTCAACAACAGGCATGAATAGTCGGAAGAACTGTCTGCGATAAAGGCACTCCAAGTCTGATGCGCTCAGGTTGCCCACCAAACGTTTCTGGTTAACCCCGATTGTTAGTGTCACATAACACAATATACAATGGTAAGGCGATACCTGCGAGTCGACGATTGGAACGCCGCTGATCCCATTGGACCACATCACCGAAAATGCGTCAATTGCCTTGGCATGAGGCTGTACGAACACAGTCGGGCCAAGAGGGAAGAAGTCCCGTACAGCTTTCTGACCTCTGTGGGAAGTGAGGATTAAACGCTGCGGAACAACAAAGATGTACTTAGCGTCTCGCTTACCTGACTCCAAGGACAGATATATGCTTAGCGATGTAAGAGATGATATCCGTCTGTGTGATAAGCGCTTCAATCTGAGGGTTCTGGAGACAAGATAACGTGAGTGTTGAGGAGCAACTGCAGATTCTTGGTCAACAGCCGAACCTCAGGATTCAAGTTGACGATGGGAACGCGGTGAACTGCCACCGACGCATAGCGCTTGAGATTCTCCAGCACGTAGTAGAGGTTCTGGTTAAAAGGGACCGGTACAAACGGATTCCGCTTGCTATAATCTGTTCATCATGCGTCATTGGTTAGAGCACTCATAAAGCGCAGCCTGCTGTAGAGCTGCTCAGCAATCCTATGTGGCCGTACCACAAAGACTGCCTATGGACTGCTGGGCGAACTGATCGAACGCTTTGTCCAGCTGTTCGAGAGTGGTGGCGTTGCTCGCTTTCTGGCACACATTGATGAGGTAGCCCAGCACGTCCAGCGAGTCGATGAAGCCTGCACACCTTCCGGTGTTGGTATCGCGCACGGGAAGGGACGAAATACCATAGCGTTCCAGCACCTGCAGACCACAATTATAAGTATATGGCAGAAGACGACACCGGTATACGAGACAGGGGCAGTAGCAGTAGTAGAATGCTGTACCTCCAACACTTCTTGTACGGTCAGGGTGCTCTCCGCCACAAACCACTTCTTCGCGCTGTTGGGCGGGTAGAGACGATCGACTCTAGCCAGCTGCAGCAAGTCGCCCAAGCTATCGCAGTACCGAAACACGGGACCGTCCGCTTCCTCCATTTCGTAGAGTTGTTTTTGTAGTTGT
Source organism: Acanthamoeba royreba (assembly GCA_000826365.1). Taxonomy (NCBI): domain Eukaryota; phylum Discosea; order Longamoebia; family Acanthamoebidae; genus Acanthamoeba; species Acanthamoeba royreba. Next base: position 11,061 of record CDEZ01019552.1, on the reverse strand, counting down.
TTTTCCTTCCATTCCTCTACGATGTCTTGCTGTGGCTCCCACATGCTGGAGCTCTAAATGTCGACCGAATGTGGCAGAATAATTGGAAGCATCTCTGTGAAATTTCTTTGTCGTCTGCAAGAATGCCTGGCACGCAAGTTGTGAGGCCCAATTAGGCACAGCGTCCAGCTACTCAGCACACAAGAGTCCTCGCACCCGCTGTGGACGAAGTCGCTATCCCGGCCGAGGCATGCACCTGATCTGATCTGGGCGAGTCCAAGATGCACAACACACGGACATGGAGGAGTACATTCGCTCCAGCTACCTTTGATTGGAACATTGTTCTCGTCGTCAGAGTCGACGGTCTACGACGCCAGCAAGGCGGGCGAGTGCGAAGCCAGATGATAACTCCATCCTGCTTCTCCCACGCCCAAACACACTAATGGTTCTACCATAAAGTGCTTCAAATGTTCATGGAGGATGCGCTTCACTACACAACGGATAGATGTGATCAACGCTTCGCTGCCTCTGGAGTGTATGTGTCTTTGTACATGTGTCGTCAAAAATGCTGCCGCGGCGCTTGGGCACAGGGACTTCATCAAGGAGATCGTTCATGTTGAGGCCATAGTGCTGTCTGTTGCTCCTGCTGTTGGGATCGCGAAGCAGCTTCCTCTTCAAGCAGCTCTTGCTCGATTTTGCGATTTTCTTCTTCAAGGAATCGCTGCTCTTCTTCGATCATTCTGATCTCGTCTTCCATGGTCCTCACCTCCTCCTCCATCTGTTCATTGTCCCACTCCTCGTCGCTTTCCTCCTCATGATCCTCGTCAACTGCTTGCCTTCGCTCTACTTTGTCATCGTCCTCCCCACTCTCGTCCTTCTCGTCTTGTTCGTCGTCTGTGGAGCTCACTCCCGATTCCTCACTTTCCTCTCCTAGCTCTGTCTCGATCTGCATGTTCTCCTCTTCGATCTTTCGCAGTTCCTCTTCAATCCGTGCCACCTCGTCTTGCTCATGCTTGAGCCTCTTCTGCAAATACACAAGCAAGTCCTCTTCTTCCTCCTCTTCCTCTCCTTCTTGCTTCTTTTCCTTGTTTTCTTCTTCGCGAGCCATTCCCAACTCGGCACCCGCGCGTACGACTCGATAAGACCGTGTCGCCGACACAGGCAGTGAGTGTCGTCGCTCCTGTGCTCGTCCGCCGACCCTGTTGTGTACCTCCTCCTCCAGCTGGATCGTTGCTGCACTGTCGAAACTGTTCCTGCCTGTACTGGCAATGTTGCGGGTACGCATGATGTCATCAACGGCGCGTCGGGTCTCCGCCAGCACCAATTCCAGCTGGCACCCGGCCGCCGCCGCTGTTGCTGCCTGCTCCTGCCTCGCCCGCTCCTCGTGCTCCAGTCTCCGCTCGGCAAAGTTGCTGCGTACCCACAACTCCTTGTTCCGCTGCAGCATCGCCTCCTGCGCCTGTTGTCGTTCGCGACGCTCGGAGGGCGGCGTGCAGTGCGGCTCGAACGTCACCGACTTGTGTCGTGCCCGAGGTGGTGTCCCCGGCAACCGCAGAACTGGCTGTACCACGCGTGTCCATTAATTCATTTAAATCAAATGTACAAATTTCGTACCCTCTTTTAAATTTGAAGATGAATTAATTGAATTAATGTTAATTCTAATTATTAATATATTAATTTGAGAAGTGCGTACCACAAGTAACCGTTTTTTGATTTTGGGGGTTGGGGGGACAGATTTTTTGGATTCTTCATGATGACAGAAGAAGCGTTGGTAGATGTAACAAGCAAATACGAAAATGGCCACCGCGACTAAGTCCCACATCGCATGATCCTTTGCGGCGCTTTCCTTTTCGGTATGATTTCCTCCCATTTTCTTATCTTCACTTACATTTTCCTCCGTAACGGTCACTTTTCGCAAATTCGAAATGGAAATTTGAAACGATAAGAAACGAATTCAGAATAGTACAAAATAGGGAAATATCTAAATGAAGGAGTGCCCCTTGGCTTGGCGCTAAGATGAGAAAAAAAATTGTGGTCACTCTGCAACCACCAGGAAACGGACGTGGGCCTAGGGGTAACAACCGCACAGACACATATACACCCACCGTGTGTCCGTGTCTGCGTTAGCGTGACTACGACAGAAGAAAGAGAAGCGAGGGAAAAGAGCTGCGCAACCAACGTTGGTTGGTGTAGATTCTTCAAGAGGAGTGAGTGACAACCGAGGAAACCATGAGCAATCAAAACGTACCCTGGGCGAATCGAGGTCGCGGGGGATTTGTGGCGTCTGGCGGCAGGGGAAGCCCTAAACCAGAGGACAAGCAAGCCTTGACCCCAAATAATGGAGGAACAGAGGAAGAGAAGAAGGCATTCCCCTTCGGCGACCGAGTGAGACGATCGACGCCCTATCCAAGCTCGACCCCTTCTCCTGCTCCTACTTCATCTCCTTCATCTCCAGCCTTTCCTTTCGGGGAGAGGGTCAAGCGAGCTACCCCAGCAGCAAGCAGTACCACATCTACTGCAACCGCTTCATCTGAAGCAGCTGCGAAGCCTTCGCCAAGTGAGGAGAAGAAGGAAGCCGAGCCTCCCGCGGCTCCCTCTGAAGCACACTCTTCTCCCAAGAACGCTGGGGAGGCGAGCCAGGATAACCACAAGAACGACGCCATGACGAGCTCGACCGACAGCGACAACTCTCAGCTCCCGCCTCACCTGAGAAAGTATGTGCACGTACTCACTTCAGTAACTGCTGCCTCACATCCCATGTTCACCTGCGTTGCGTGTTCCTCTCACCAGGCCGCCTCGCACTTTGCGCGGGTCGGCGCCCACTGACATCTTTGCGGAGCGAGTGTCTCAAATTGCTAACAGGTACGCTGCAAAAGTCAACCTTCCCTTTCGCTGGTGGACATGTGACTGATCATGTACTTGAATGGCCTTTGCGTAGTCCTCGCAAAGACAAGATCGTGTATTCCCAAGCGGAGAGAAAACAGGTCGAAGCGCAACCCCTCCAGGATCCTCTGCTGACTCAGATCGGTACGGATCATCAGACGTGAGCACGCACTCGTCTGGCTGACGGTGGGCATGCGTAGACGATGTATTACGACTCAGTGTGAGTGGTGAGGCGCTGGCGATGCTGAGCAAGTCGGGCGAAGACGCTCCGATTCCTGAACAGCCTGGTAACGAACTCCTATTCCTACCTTTTGTGTAAGGGTCAGTCCTAACAACGTCTTAATCAGCAGCGGCTACTGAGGCACCTGTGCCAGAAGCTGCAGCTGATGCTCCTGCTGCGGAAGAAGAGAAGCCTGTGGAGGGAGCAGAACCTGTGGAAGACGTTGAAGTGGAAGTGTCGGAGAAGGAGAAGGAGTTAGCCAAAGAGGGCGCCTTCTGTGAGGGTGCAGCGCTCCTACCCGCTGAAGCGACCAAGGACCTCTCTGTCACAGAGTGCATCGACGCAATCGTCCAAGTGGTGGCCGGGCCAAGGCTCGAATGCGTACGGAGATCTCTTCACTACACACATCTTGGTCGCTTACATTCAATGAATACAGGCCAGCAAGACGCGAGTCTTCAGAAGATCGGGATCGAGGAAGCTGCCAACCAAGAGAAAGAGCGCTCTCGCGTCTGGCAGACGAGCGCAGTCCCTGATGGTACGCGGTGCCCTCACTGACCACATTACTACACTCTGTTCCTTAACACGACAATCATCACAGTTTGATGCCCCACCGTCGCTCTCAATGTATGAAAAAACTACTTCCGAGAGCAGTGAAGAGCAAAGCACGGAAGCGGCTGCGCCAGCTGAAGCTTCGCCAGCGGAAGCCGCTACCGAGACCCAGGACAGCGGTGAAGACTCCAACTCGAGCAGTGGAGAGGGGGCAGCTCCCCGAATGGCCACCATCAGGAACTCAGGACGGCAGGTTCGTTCGGGCGAGTTCGCCAGTGGCTGAGTGGAGATCTCATCTGCTAACACTGGCGTGCAATGTTGCACAGTTCACGCTGAGTGCACAGGACCTGCTCAAGACTTCCCTCAAGAAGAAGCCCACACCTTCTCCACTGGAACGGTCAGCCAGTGGCTCGAACGTGGTATGAGTCTCGTGTTCGACTCCTCCAAGTGGGCATGGTGCATGGGTTCACTGATGGTCGCTCCCCTTTTCGCGAACAGGAGCAATCTACCTTTACTACCACCCTGAGGAAGGTGATGGGACCCAACGATAGTAAGGAGGAAACACCATCAGGCATGACCTCATTCTCCACTCCACTGCTTTCCTTCAACCTTAGTGATGAGTTCGGCATCATTTGCTCATTGATTGTCCATTTACTTCACAGAAGAAGGCCCGGCTTGGGCCCAACGTAGGAGGACGCAATCGAGTTTGCCCGTGATGGTACCACCATCGTGTTATTCATCAGAGGAATACGCTTCAACTCATTATGCTTGACATAACGCATCAGAGTTCCGGCCCAGCTAGTGCTAAGGAGGAGCCCAAGCCTTCAGAATCAACCCTTTCTGTCCCTGCACGGCAGACCATAAGAAGGAATTGTACGTCACTGCTCTCATCCGTTTGGCCTGAAGTGATTGACTTGTTCTGGTGGAATGCAGCTGTGGAGACCAAGTCCGAGGCAAAGCAAGAGCCCAAGGATGAGTCTGCAGCCTCAGGCCCGGCGTGGGCGAAGAACCTCAAGAAAAGCAGTACTGCTGCGGGTACCTTCTCCTTACTCGGAGATAAACAACGTACATTCGTAGCACAGGACTGATCAGTGCATACTTGATCCGTCCAGCAGAGCCACCAGCTGAAGAGAAGCCCAAGGAAGAGCCTGCTGCCTCAGGTCCGGCATGGGCAAAGAACCTCAAGAAGAGTCCTGCAGAGCCCGCCGCACCACCCAAGGAAGAGGAGAAGCCCAAGGAGGAGCCCGCTGCCTCGGGTCCAGCGTGGGCAAAGAATCTCAAGAAGAGCAGCACTCCAGGTAGAATCGATCAACTTTGTATTCATTCTTTAGTAGCAGGAACTGACGATGTGGAATAGCTCCTACTGAAGCGGCAGCACAAGAGAAACCCAAGGAAGAGCCTGCTGCCTCAGGTCCGGCATGGGCAAAGAACCTCAAGAAGAGTCCTGCAGAGGCCGCCGCACCACCCAAGGAAGAGGAGAAGGCCAAGGAGAAGCCCGCTGCCACATCTGGTGGTCCTGCCTGGGCGAGCAACCTGAAGAAGTCCACTCCTGGTACAACCTACTTCACCTCCTTCTGCGTCTGCATGCGAATGTCGTGCTAATGGAAAGTACATTCCAGCACCAGCTCCTGCTGAGCCTGCGAAAGAGGAGGAGAAGAGCAAGGATGCTGCTTCATCTACGCCGGCGTGGGCCAAGAACCTTAAGAAGAGCCGTACTTGATCTCCCTCACTCAGTTTGAGATAGTCAACGTGTGGCTGGTACCGACCATCTTCTTGCAGCAGCCACTACGGCGACAGAACCTGCAGCTCCAAAGGAGGAGAAGCCTGCCCCAGCAGCAGTAGCAGCACCAGCACCAGCACCAGCAGCTGCTGCTACAAGCACCACGCCAGCTTGGGCCAAGAACTTGAAGAAGTCAACGCCAGGTACACTAAGAGGCTCGCACACATGCTAGTGGTGTATTGATCAAGTTGTATCTAACTCTTCGTTCACTTCATTCTGCAGAGGAAGAAAAGGCCAAGGCTCCTGAGAGCACACAAGAAGCGGCTGCACCTCCGTGGGCAAAGAACCTGAAGAAGTCTGCAGCTCCTGCCGAGGAACCCAAGGCCGCTGCTTCTCCTGCACAGGCTGCGCCAGCAGCACAAGGTAGGCTTCACAGAGGAGTTACATGTTCGAATTGATTGGCGATCTCACACTCTTCAACAAGCAGGCGGATCGGTGAGCGCAGCGGCAGCCATGTTTGGAGGCAGAGGCGGTTCTGGAGTGGGCCAGCGAGCAGCAACCACTACTGCAGGAAGGGGAAAGAGCTGAGGTGTATATCCGGTCGTCATCATCATCATCGTGGGCTTGTGTTCTTGTCGCCGCGGGTATCGCCAGCCTACCCCCGCCCAGCCATTGTAGATTAGCAAATACTGTTCACAATCCGATAACAGCTGCGTACTGCTCTTGGTCAAAGCAAACATCTTTCAGTCCATCATGAATGCAGGGGGACGATCAGCACTCAACCTCCAGCAAATAGCATGTGTTCCCTGTTTCAATTAATGGAAGAAGGGACTTAAGGAATGGTTCAACCAGGTTTTGTTGTCATGACTTTAGCACAAAGAACAAGGAAAGGTTGGGCTTCTCAAGCTTGTCCTAGTTTGATAGATAAGCAGTTGTTATGGTCTTTGAGTTGTTGGCTATGGCAAGGACATTTATTGTCTGGACGTTCTATGTTGAATGCTGCTTCATCTACGCCAGCGTGGGCCAAGAACCTTAAGAAGAGCCGTACTATGTCCTAGTTCATGCCAACTACTATACTGATTGCTTTGGTTGTCAATCACATTCCACAAACGTACTCTACCCCTTGGCTCGACAAACAGAAAGTGTGAGAACCACAAATGTGAGGAATAAATAACGCTCGGTGAGAGCCGTTGTATGTCATGTATCAAGCGTCAATATCTCAGCCAAAGACAACCTACAAAGAGTGGACAGAGGTAAGCGATACCGATCAACAATGCACAAGAAAGCACAAGGTACCTTAAGCTTGCCCATCTTCTTCTTACGGGCACGGCGAGCTTCCCTCTCCTCGACCTTGGCCTGCTGGTCAGGCGGCAAGTCCTTCAATTTTTCCTTCTCCTTGGCCTTCTTTTCGAGCTTCTTCTGCTGTGCAGCTTCCTCTCTTTGTGCGCGTGCTGCTTTAGCCTCCTCCTCCTTCGCCTTGGCTCTCTTCTTCTCGGCTTTTGCTTTGTCCTGATAAAAGAAAAGATTAAATCTCAGCCTTTGAGAGATAAGCCGGAGATGATACAGTAGGAGAAAGCCGGATGGTGGGCAGGTAATCGATGAAATAGATTATCATGCGCATCAACGTGGTCATCTCTTCCGGATCGTGCGGAATGTTGAGCTCGAACCGCATCATGCGCTTACTGATGAATATTCAGCTCACACTCACGAGCATCAAATCAAGCGTGCGGGTGTAACGTACTAGGTAACGTGTGGGAATTGATCGGAGATGTGGATAAGACGAATGAGCTTGTTGTACTTGGCAATCGTAGAGACAACCTGCTTGTTCAAAATTAACTCGCCAGCATCGGAGCTCTCAGTGTACACGGTAAACCACTGATTAATCTCCGGGCATGCAACTTGCCGCGTGAATAGGCCCTAGCCAACAGTGTGAATCACGGTTTTCCTTCCTTCACATCTTAAAAAAGAAGTAAATATGGTACCAGGTCGGCTATATCCTTGAGGGCAGACTTGGCACGTGCATTGGGAACGACCGCAAACACGTTCGGATCTACGCTATCGTCTAGGGGTACTTCTATCATCTAAAGTAGTAATGATGAGATTGAAAAACAAAACCTTGCACCTGCTTGAGCGGTTACTAACCAAAGTGTCTGGTGATGGCATGAGGAATTCATAGATCATCGCGAACAGGTCATGCCGCCTCGATAGCTGCGCGAGACAGAACTCGTTACTGACTGTACAGAATTAGCTGAAAGTGGAAGAGCATCTTGGACAGTACATGAAGAGTGGCCTGCAAGCCATAGCAGTGTCGGCGGCCGGTGGCGGGCAGACGATACCTGCTCTCGCTCTCCTTGATAAGCAAGCCGCCACCCTCGCCGATACGGCTGAAGTTGCTGTCCAGAAGTGGAGCAAATGTGCGAGCCCTATTGACCAACATATCCCAAATTAGCTATCGCTGACTTCAGAAGGAGCAGTCAGGCAAGGAGGAGAGTACCAGCTCAGTGCAATGCGACGGTTGGTTTTGCATCCAAAGTAGTAGTTTACACCAAAGGCAAGCAGCAGAACCACACACACAGTCTCCACATAGAACCAATCACCTGTAGCAACATTGATGGTGGAATGCATGTGCATCACAGGAGTGATGACTCGTTAGTCCACAGTGAAGCTTTCCTTGATCTAGGGGTCAGTAGGAACAAGCCTTACCCCATGCGGGAGTGAGTGCGAAAGTCAGCTTGCTGCCACCAGTGCTCTTCCCTGAAGCTTCACTCGCAGCGCTCGGCCGAGCCTTAGAGGGGACCTTCATGCCAGGTGGAGGAGGAACCTCGCCTCCATGGCTCGCTGGAGGTGGCGCAGCTATGAACTCGTCCTCCTCGAACTCATCCTACAGAACACCACGACATCCGTCAGACTTCATCCATCATTATAAATGAAACAAATTCTGTAGTGCGTGTAGCGCATCATCCCTACACGTGGCATACAACACAATTGAATTATACACGATGGTGTTGGTGTCGCGACATACCCAGTCGGCATCGGCATGGTGGTACTGGGGATTCACTGCCATGTAGAGGATTTAAATTAGATCGAATTTCAGGGGTGTGATCAGATTTTTCACATACCGGAGTGCGCTGGAAGGGCAAGTAGCATAACGAGCACCACCGCCAAGCTTCCCCACAGGAGCTGCCACGAAAGCGTTCCTCGTCGGCACGACGATCGGCCAAGGGACGGACCCCGCTTCATCTCCTTAATCGAAATTAATCCAACGCCGCTTTTTTTATTTTTTGGTTTTCTGTTTCATTTTCTGAATAGAAAAATAAGAGAAAATATTAAGTAAATTATGCAAGAACGAAAGCGAAGAGACGAAAAAGCACGAAAACGGGCACAGGACAGCTACCCTCGCCAATAAGACACGGTTACAGCCTCACCATGCTAGCTAGTGAAGCAGGGATTGATTGATATCAGAAGGCAGACTTGGGCAACAAGGAAGACAGACTAAAAGTTGAGGGTGAGCTTGAAGAAATCCTTGACCGAAGTGGAGAAGAAGCCGTAGCCCTTGCCTCCAATCACGGCAAACTCGTTGTTGCCGAGATATGTCGTTGTGTGTGCGAAACGTGGCGCAATGGTATCACCTTCCAGCTCTGCCTTCTCCCAGGTGTTCGTATCTGTACCATCGTTTGTAAGCCTCCTACGTCAGCAGAGGAAGGGCAGAACATTTACCCGTATCGAGGATATAGACCTCCATTTGCTTGCTGTCAAGAGACAAGTCGTAGCCCACGAAGACAATCTTATCGCCGACAGCAGTAGCGGTGAATCCAGGACGGGGGTTCACTGGCTTATCGCCCTTGGTTTTGATGAGGTTCCACTCAAGGCGCTCTACGACAGTGATTCTGTAAGCCTTAGTAATATCAAAATAATACCAGTAGTGGAGATACCAGTGTCCAGAACATAAGTCTGAAGCTTGGTTTTGTTAATGTCGGCGCCAATCACGTAGATCTTGTTCTTTCCTACAGCAGTTACTGCCAGATCCTTCTTCTCCTTAGGTCCATCACCTACGATGGGCAACGTGTTGGCCGTGGCAGAGTATAGGGTATTGTTGCCTGATCATCCGTAAGAGGGCAAACATTAGGTACAATTCCCATCAAGACTTGCCTACACGTACTCTTGTTCCAGACGGCCACTTCACACGCTGCATTCTCGTTCTTGGAGTTGAGGTAGTTCTCGCCAAAGAACCACACCTTGTCAGGGTTGTAGGTAGCCTCCGAGACAAAGTTGAGGAAGGGCAGCCGCTTGGTCCCCTTCTGCGACCCCGGATCGATCATTGAGATCTCCGTGGACGTCATCGTCTCTGACCGAGAGTCATATACACACAAAGTGAGTAGCCACTTTGAAATTAATAAGGAGAATACATATTATCAAAAATATTTTCTTGGCACTACAGAATTTTGAAATAATTATTCTTATTTAAATATTTTCTCATTTTACCCAAAAGTTAATTTAATTCATTAAAAGGGAATAGAAAATAAAAATCAAATGGAGGCCTTACTAGTGTCTACGAGCACGAGGCCCTTCCTCCTGAAATGGGTGCCGGCTACGAGTAGCTGATCGGGCTCGAAGAAATGGCCCCGCACATTCATTCGAGGAAATTTGCCATTGATGGTCTTGGTCTCCCATTTCCACGTATCGTCGCTCGTATCAATGGAGATGACGCTCGGGCTGGCAAATGGGCTCCATCCCCGCACGGGTAGGACGAGTAGACGCGGTGCTGCGCCTCCTCGCGGGCTGGCATTCACGGTGTGGTGCCCGAACACGTCCTTCTTGAAATCGCCCACGCGACGCGCGGTGGCCTTGGCGTAGGCGCGGCGCTGGTGATGAAGAAATAGGGCTGCTGCAGTCCTCGATGAGGAGACACTGTGGCCTGAGATAGAGGATGCCGCGGTGGCCGCCGCGGCGGTCTGTGGCCGAGCTAGCCTCTTCATCTGTGTTTTTGGACGTTACAATTTTTTTTTAAACTATTGAGAAACAATTTTTGAACTAACATCATTGCATTCCTGAAATTGTAAAGCTATTTACACGAATTAAACCTCTGTCTGGTCCTCTTAGGACGACTACACGCTCGAACATGTCCTCTGACGTAGCGGCCCTGGTTCTTGCTCGTCTGAAGGATATCGTAAGGAGCCCAAGACAATCGGGTAAACGCCGGTTGCATCTACGTGGCGGCGCCGACGAGGTGGTCACGCACAACATGAAGTCGCAGAGCTTGTGCCTGCGTGGCGAAGGCGTTACTTGCATCGTCAGGGAGGAGAACGGCCAGATTGAGGGCGTCGCCGCGATCAGGGTCTTCCTGCAGGCCGACGGTAAGTGATTAGGGAGTGGACAAGCCTTCAACTACCTGCTGAAGGGAACGATGGAGCACATCGCCGATTGGGTCAATAACACTCTCCAAAAGGAGGGAGGCAGGCGCAATGCAAGCGGCCTTCATCTCTCGACGCCATAGCGCTTGTTCAAGTCCCTCCCCGTTTGTCGAACCACTACAGGCGACAGGCTGGGGGTAATGGAGAATTCATTTTCAGTCTTCTCTGGAAGGTAGCGATAACTTTACATTGGTTTGGGGGGGAGGAGGCATCTACACGACGAAGGACATCGGCCTCTTGCCACGAAGAAGCGAGGAAGCGATGTGGCCGACACGACGACGGAAGCCCACATTGAAGGT
>CDEZ01019546.1:0-53025 GCA_000826365.1 Acanthamoeba royreba | reverse complement strand
CCGAAGGATGTCCGCCACTCAATCGAATTGCGAATGGGAAGCGAACGCACGTCACAGAGCACAGGTCTGGAGGATGACATATTTAGTCTTCGCCCGATAGAGTACCAAGTCACCATTTGACACATGACTCGTTGGGTGTGGGCTCACCGTACTTTTTGTCCTTGGCGAGCGGGGAACGAAGGGACGTAAGGTACTCGTCGCCGCCCTTTTCGTTGAGGAGGTTAGAATCAATGAGCACCAGCACGTCCTCCTCTGGCGCCGTCTTCCGCTTCTTTGCCTTTGTCTTCGCTGTTGCTGCTGTGGCCGCCTGTGGTCGCTTCCTCGTTGACGACGCTGACTTGGTGCTACCTCCATGCTCGGCCTCTTCCGCCTCGTCCTCCTCTTCGCGGTCTTCTTCGTCATCGCTGCCCCGTTTCTCCTTACCTTTCTTCTTATTGATCTCATGACGTCCCTCGACCGTCCTCTGACGCTTGGCCGCGGATGTCGAAGATGACGATGTCGACGTCGTGGTCACAGAAGAGGAGGGCGGCATCGTCGGCACGGATCGAGTGGCAGAGGGAAACGCTGTGTAGGACGAAGAATCGCTGAGACCTGGGATGGCCTCGAACAGGAAGCTGTCATCATCATCGTCCACATTTGCTGCATTCCTGATGCGATGATCATCTGGCGCTACACGCCCGTCCTCCGTGCGCGCCTTTTCTTTTCTCTCCCCTTCCGCCGCTACGCTGTGGTCTTCCTCTTCTTCGTACGTGAGGTCCACAAAACACGAATCCATCTCTTTCCTTTCTTCGAATCTTTGATGCCTGCGTTTGTGATTGATTCTTGGGGTTCTGATGTAGAAATGGCGCCAAACGTCTTGGAATTTTTGGGCCAAAGGGAGAAAAGCGCCGTAATTTGAGATATGTTGCAAATGTTGCGAATTTTCCATCAAATTGTTGAGTATGTGGTGGTCTAGCTGACGCCTCAGTTCCTGTGTGCGACCAAGCTTGGCGCTGTCCATCCAGAGCAGTTTTGTTTTTTGCTTTGTTCACGCGTGCAGTTCTTCCTCTTCCTTCTCCAGGTAGGTGTGTGCACCAATCTCCCCTCATTTCATTTTCTTCATTTCTTACAATCCTCCTACTTGCAACATGCTATTTTCCAATTGATTTATTTTTTTATTTTTTACTTTTATTTATTTAAATTGTAGGTTATGAATTACACGTTGGATTAAATCTAATCGTGTTACATGTGGCCAGCTGTACCGAGAGGAGAAATCTGTGCAGCAAGCTTGGAGCTCCATTCGATCATCTCTGAGATCGAATAGCTGCAGGTAGTTGCTTGTCTGCACATTGTACTTGGAAGCGAGCACTAGTGGTAGTCTCGTGCTGGTGAAGAAGACGAGCTTGCTTGACCGACTGGAACCTGTCGCCTTAGCTGTGGACAACATGTCGATGCTGTATGCAGACACGGACACACCCCCGATGAAGCTGCCTGATGACGAAGACGAATCGCTTTTCTTCGGGTACCTCCGTAGTGGCTCGTCGACGATGCTCCAACGTGGCACGAGTGACAAAGCGACAGAACAGTCGAGTGCGACGCACTTTGAAGAGGAAGAGCATAAGGCCAAGGAACTGGAGCATGATGAGCCCATAGAAATCTCAAAGGAGATGGACAAGGCCAAGGAGGCTAGTGCTCTGATTCCGGTGATGGCCGAGAATGAAGAGGTGCCAGAAGGGGAGAAACGGAAAGCTAAGGATGGCGATGCAGAAGCAGAAGAACGAGAACGGGTAGAGCAGATGCGGAAAGATGAGGAATTAGCGCGCCAGCTTCAGATCCAGTTCCTACGCGAAGAAGCGGGCAATGATGAAGGTAGCAATGTCTCCCTCACCTCAAATCAACAGCGCTCCTTGCATTGACATCATCTTTGCAGAGTTGCTAAGGCAGCTAAACATGCTTGTACAGTCCGAGAATGAGCAGCCACGCACTCTTCCATCCGAAGGCGATGGTATGACTCTCTCCTCCTGCCGAGATGAAAGAAGAAATTGAAGTAAGGTTCGTAATGACAGAGAGCCCAGTTGAATGCGCAATCTGCTGCGAAGAAAAGCCGGCCAAGGAAATCTACACATATTATCAGTGTGGTCATCGCTACTGCACAGAGGTACAACTACGTGTCGTGCTTCCTTTGCATGCATGACTTAACAGCCACCTTAGTGCCTCCATGAGTACTACGCAACGCATATCAAAGAGGGTAACGTGAAGCTGCGATGTCCCTACCCTAACTGCCCCACATTAGTTCTGCCGATGCAGGTACACACGCACGCCCATTTGAGATGAATGCATTTGTGTCTCATTTTCGCTCCACCATTATTAGATCGCTGCAGTGGCTGATGTTGGTCTGATGCGCAAATACCAACAATTCGCTTGGTTCGACGAGGTCAAAAATAACCCTAACACTCGGTGGTGCACCCGGCCTGGTATATCAATCTTCTTACCAGTTCCTCTCTGCTGGCTGTTCAGTGTTGATGCTCTTTGTACAGGATGTGAAACAGTAATCACAAGACAAAATGATCAAGAACAACGAGTCACATGCACTGGCTGTCACACTCCTATGTGCTTTCTATGCGGAGACGAGGTTCGTTTCATGAGCAGCGATCTGTTATTGAAATCGCTCAATGGTTTACATTGTAAACATTCAGTGGCATGAGGGCCTTAGTTGTCAGGCTAATCGTGAAGAGAAGATCAGACTGGGCCTGGTGGACACCAGGTACTCGACTAATGCTCCATCTGCTTGGGAGAAACCAGTACGTCTCACCTTTTACTCTGGCAGCGTGGAAGATTACACAAAGAATTCAATGAACGTGCGAATTTGCCCGCGATGCGCCGTACCGATAGAGAAAAACAAGGGCTGCAATACAGTGACATGTAGTTTGTACGTTTTGATTCTTCTGCAACATCACACATGGTCAGTTGCCCATGTTACATTCGGATGCAGCTGCGGATGCGCCTTCTGTTGGCTCTGCGGTCAAGTCATGACACCAGATCACTTCACTAGAAAAGGACCCTGTAAGGGTACGCTGCAATTTCCGTCATCATTGCTGGTGGCGTTTGCAGATTTATCACTGTTTTCCCTGTCATATAGGAAAGGATGGGGAAAGCAAGTGGCTAAAGGCCACAGTGTACACCATCCTCGCAGCGGTGGTCATCACATTGCCGCTGTGGTACGCCTCTTGTCTGTTCTGTATCCGATGTGCATGGACTGAACGCCCTTCAGGATCGGACCAGCGTACACCGTACACACCATCAAAAAAATCAAACAACGGAAGAAGAAGCGCTTGGAGGCTGCCCGAGCCGCTGCTGGCCCAGACTTACATCCGCCCAGTACGGCAGCCACCTCCGCGTCCACCGGTGCCGCCGACAGCGTGTGAGCAATCCCACTTGTGAATAGCGAGCCAGTGCCATTGTGTTTATTTTCAGGGAGGGAACGAGGTGTTCCGTTCTCCTTCCCGCTGGCTGAAAGAACTTAAGTTATCCAGAAATATGTTAACGAGCAAGTCCCACCCGGTTTCCAACTCGGGAGGCAGGACAACCGTAGCTCGTCGGCAACCTGTTGTGACGCCACCACCTCCCTGACGACAGGCCACGACCAACCACGCTTGACCGGAACTGATCTACTCCGCGGAGGGTTCCCCGGCAGAGATTGCTCGGCGATGATAAAAGGGGCCAGTCTGTGCAGTTGCAGTTATCAATCACAATCAACTACCTGCACAGTACACCAAGCAGCTCGACCGCATCCTCAACACTGAACGCCAAGCCACCACGACCTTCAAGCATGCCCGGAAGCAACTGCGAGGAGAGAAGGACACAGTGCCAGGGCGCGTCAGCCACCGACGCGCAACGGGTCCGGCCATTCGCGATCAACCAGGACGTGCTGCAAAGGTGGGAAGACAAGGAAAGACGAGGCGAAGGAGGCGAGTTCGCCTGGCGCCTGGGCTGGCCCAAGCGGGAAGGAGACTCGGAAGAAGTGCGCATGAAGTCCTTGCAGGTGGCCGCCCTCCACCAGTACGTTAACTCCAAGCTCGCCCGGCGACATCGGCTAGAGAGCAGCTACGGCCGACAAGCTTGAACATTCGGACCAAACGTGCCAAACGATGCCATATTATCCGAGGAAGAAGTGTTCTCCCTCTCGGTGGACGACACCCCTGTGTACACTACAATTATCTTCGCCTTCTGGCGCACTCAAATACTCAGCTAGAGTTACCCTCATGATTTGCCGCGTTTCACTTCACTCGGGATGGGGTACGGCGACTGCGCGGCGAGAGATACGTCTTGAGGTGGCTGACCGAAGCCGCTAATTAAATCCCGCGGCCACCCGGATCCAGAGCACAAGCAACTCAAGGGTGAACGACGAGGAACACACGCGCAACGCTATCTCTTTTATGTTTGTCAAATCTTGCAGAAGGCGCAGGGACCAACGCTTGGTCAAGACAAAATGCTGCTTACTCAGGCTTCCTGACCAGGAAGAAGTAGCAAGGAGTGAACACGTCCTGCTTGCCGCCTGATGACCAGAGTACACAAGAATCAGTATTGCGCTGGAGCAATCGGGTCAAGAAGGAATACACACCATCAACGAGGTCGTCTGCGGTCTCGCAGAGCATCTGAGACACCTTGGTAGTTCCCTCGGGAGCAATCTTGAGGTACTCCAGCGTGGAGACAGCGGCATGAGTGATGGCGCGGCCAATGCGAGTGTGCTTGAAACCTTTTGAAAGGACATGGTACGAATCAGAAACATGCTCATAAACTCGAATGGATACAAAGAAAGCATACCAGTGAGAGAGAAGGAGCCCGAAAGCGACAAATACCAGGGGCTCTCAGGATCGGCCTTCTTAGCAAGATCCTGAGCCTCGATGACCTCGAAGCCAGCCTGCTTGAGTGCGTCCACCAGGAGCGATGGCTTCTCAAGGTCGGGAAGTCCGTTGCCCACCTCAATACCTACAACCAGGTGAGCGCGTTGTTTTGGAAGTCAAAGTGTTTTCAGAATCTGGTCTGCCACGTCACGGACACTTGGAATAACCAATCACGCCAGAGCATTTTGTATTGCTTGTTTCGACGTCGCGAAACGCGCAAGTTGGGCTTGCTGGCGTCGTGGAGATTGTGCCAAGTGCTTGGATGTGGAACAGGAGCACATACCCTTCTTTATCTTTACGTGCTCAGGGTTGGTCTCGTCGTAGCTCTCAGTGACTACCCACTCGTAAGTGGCGTAGAAACCGCCAGGCTTGAGGACGCGGAAAAGCTCAGAGTAGACGCCCACCTTGTCGGGAGCGTGGCAAGTGGCCTCGATCGAGTACACAGCATCATACGTGTTGTCCTGCAAATAAAGAGGCGGTTGAGCAGATGGTCCCTTTCAAATTCATTTTAAATGATTTCCTTCATCTCGCTTCGGGATGAAGGATCCCTAAAATTTTTAAGAGATGGAAGACTCACCGCCACCGGGATGTGCATGAAATCGGCCTTCATGAAGTTGATGAGGTGATCAAGGCGGGCCTCCTTGGTGAGGATCTTGGCGCGACCAATCTGGTAGTCATTGTTGTTGAGTCCTACAACGTGGGACTCCGAGAAGCGCGCAATGCATCGGGCGGGACCACCGACGCCACAGCCGACATCGAGCACAGTCTGACCCTTCTGCAGGTTGAGCCTGTACGCGAGGTACATCTCATGACGGGCAATCGAGGCCTCGAAGGACTCCCACTTGTGGCGAGGCGCAAAGTGCTGCACGTTGGGACATAAGGAAGATTGAATGAGCAAACCATTCAATCTGGGAACATTCATTTACACGCGATCTTCCCAGATCCCAGTTGAGGGCCGATGTTCATCTGTAGAACGGATTTGATCCCAATCGATAGTAGAGCAGGAAGTGGGCGGGGAAGTGGGGAAGGACTACGTACGAAGGACTGACCCCAGCCATACTCGTAGAAGTTGGTGACGAGGTCGTAGAACGAGTTGACGAGGGTCTCGTAGTTCTGCTTGCGCTTCTCTACGCCACCTCCTTTCTCATCCTCTTCGTAGAGGCGCATGTACGACTCGACCTCCTTCTTGACCTGGTCACGGCCCATCGATTCGTAGTTGATGATGGCTTGCGCCCGCTTGTTGTCTCCCTCCATGGCCAACATCTTCGTTGTATGATTTGCTTGTGTGCAGGACGCTACTGCTACACAAGATGTAAAGAAAGGAGGTTAGTGAAAGGTACAGAAGGAAGGATGTTCGGCCATCCACACAAAGATGAACCGCGCTACACAAACGAAATGGAAGAAATCTCACATAACCGGCCGGAGATGGGGACCCAAGAGGGGTAAGCGCAGCCGATAAGGACGGGAGTACTCTCCCAAGAACAGAGCCACACGTACAAGGGATGGGTGAAGGGGAAGGAAGCGAGGAGGCCTAGAGAGGGGAAAACGTACTCTACCGGTCGAGATGCTGAGTCAGAAGAGCGGCAAGAGAAAAGACAAAACCTTTCTGCTGCTTCGGGCGGTATTGCAGTTTCATTACCGCCCCGCGTGTCCCTTGCCCGAATTGGCCTTCTTTCGTACCATAAAAGACCAATGGGCCCGTGGCCATAAAGGCGCGAATCTCGCTGGTGGGCGCCCTTTGCCAAAAACAACCAGCTGGGAGCTCCGGTTACGCGTAAGCTTTTTCACACCGCAGCTCGTCAATACCTTTTCCAAAGGCTCCAGGCAATCTCAGCCTACAGCTGGTACCAGCTGCCATGATGCCTGGTTCGCCACTGAGAGGTAGGTTCCAATCTAACTAAAGAGAGGCTGGAAAGCAGTGTTTACACCTCAAATGCTGAGCAAAAAGGACCAAAGCTATGTGCATATCCTAGCCTTGATTTCCTCTCCTACAAGTTGGCACAGTTTTTACAGCTCCATCTTCTACATGAAGCAAGAAGAATAATTAAATTGGTCCAAAATGCTACATTCTCTTTGTGAACAAAATAACAACAATACTCATCCATATTCTTTTTATAAATTTCAACTACTTATCATTAATAACTATTTAAAACCCAAACACAAAAATAAAACAACTATACACCAAACTGGATTGCTAAATTTTTAGTCAAGTTTTAAATGGTCATGAAAATAACATGTATTATATGAAATATTATCTCTTTGGATTTGCATATGATTTGAAGCATTAAACAAGCAAAATGATAAAACTGATTGTAGAATATGATGCCTTGATTAAGGCCAAGAAACCAACAGTTCATTCACAACTCATGACATACTTAATAACACAATGAATCATTCACATTAACAAGATTAATCTGTTTTAAAGGCATTAAGTGCCTTCAGAAAAACAAATGTAAAGACAAATAATGTAACACAATTCAAAGTATGTCTATTCACACCATGGTATTGTGGCCAGAGCAACTCTTAGCCTGACACATGTTGTTTGTGGACTTGACCATTGAGCTCAACACTAGCAACTACAATAAATAAAAAAAGCTACTCTATACTTTGCCCTCATTGTCTTTATATAATATCACTTCATTGACATACATCTCTTCATTAATGGCAATGGGTGCATGTGCTATTTTCTCAGCAAGTTCATTTTCAATGTGTGCTGTTCATTATGTTTCTCAATGTTTACTGATCATAATGCATACTTTGCAATGTTGATTTCAGGATAAAAAAAATTAAATGCTTCTTAAATTTTAAAAAGCCTCTTGTTGGACAGTGTTACATCTTTTTACCTGAAAATGGTAAATACTTACTCCAACCAACCTTTGATTGGTTATTGATTGTAAGTGATAAAATTGACTTTTGAAAAATGTGCCAGGCAGAGTGCATTGACAGCACCAATACTGAATTGCTGATTAAATATTTAATGATCTAGAAGTTGGCAAGATTGTGGACCATTACATTGGCAAGAAGGTGTTTCAAGTAAAAAAGAATGTTTATATAAATTTGTAATAATTATAAAGTGTTAATAATTGAATTTAGATTAATTAAACTTTGGTTATATGATGATCATGGCCTGTTTTTATAGCTGCTTCTGCTGCCAGCACAACCACCATAGCACACTGAGTATCAAACTGACAAGAATGCTAGTTCACATCATAATGTGTTGTTGTTTGCATGAGGATCATTCATCATCATCCATACATCCATTATCAACACCCCTCACAAGTAAACAAGGATGGATGGCCAAGTTGGTTCAAAGTGCTATGTTCAGGGCATCATCTGGATTTTCTACTGTAAAGGCTGATACAGTTTCTACTAAAGGTTGGCCACCAAAGCAAGAAGGACAGATGGCCGAGTTGGTCCAAGGCGCTACGTTCAGGGCGTCGTCTGGATTTCCTACTGTAAAGGCTGATACTGTTTCTACTTCTAAAGCTTGTCCGCTGAAGCAAGAAGGACGGATGGCCGAGTTGGTCCAAGGCGCTACGTTCAGGTCGTAGTCTGGATTTCCAGGCGTGGGTTCGAATCCCACTTCGTCCAACGTTTTGGATTTTGTGACGTACGTCGGAGTTTGGCTTTTTCCGAGGAGCTGAAAGGTGTTTCGTGAAAACAGAAATTGGAGCTTGAATCTACTGTCATTTCATAATCTACCTCAATCAGATCTGAAAACTCATCATATACACACAACATGCTGAAGCTCAAGAGACTGCAGCAGCAGAAGGAGGCAGCCGCCGCTGCTGCCAAGCCCGCCGAGGGGGCGGCCGACGCCGCGGCTCAGGCTGGCACCACCGCAACTGAGGGGGCGACCGCCCCCATGGAGGCCGATGGAGCTTCGGGAAGCGCGCAGTCCACCAGCGGGGCGGCGCCTGGCGGCTACGTCCTCAAGAAGACCAACTCGAAGGAGCTTCTGCGTGACCGTAAGTCCAAGTCCAAGGAGAACGTCATGTCTCTTCGATCCAATGCCAATCGCAAGAAGGGTGAGAAGACCAAGGCTGTAGAGCTCAGAGTTCACAAGGGTATCCTATCTCTCCCCTCGCATTTCATTTCAATTTGTTCTCTCTTTTTTGCATATCCTCCCTGGCTACTAGATGTTTTACAACAAAAATTGAATTAGCCTTTATGCGCGCCATTATTTTCGGGAGTTATTTCTTCCGCTTTTGAATTTCTTAAGAAAAACCTTTTGTTTTTGGGAGCATTTATTCTTTTTGAATTAATTAATATCAAAAAGAAGGAAGGGTATGTAGCGAAGACGTGACGTAAAATGGACTTACTGGTGGGTTGCAGATGTGGCTGAGATCGATAACATTCCGGGTTGCGAGGTGGACTTCCCCGACCCCAACAACCTGATGCTGTTCTACGCCAACGTTACGCCCAGTGACGGTCTCTATTCGGGAGCGACGTTCAAGTTCCAGGTCTCCATTCCGCCCACGTACCCTTATGACCCGCCCAAGGTCGAGTGCCAGACCCTTGTCTACCACCCCAACATTGACTGGGAGGGTCACGTGTGCCTTAACATCCTCCGTGCCGACTGGATGCCTGTGCTCAACCTTGGATCTGTCCTCTTCGGTCTCGTCACTCTGTTCCTCGTACGTGGTCCACAAGTGCGCCTGACTTTGAGTGTCCATTCTAACCTGTCGGCTCCGATGGTACGCAGGAACCGAATCCTGATGACCCACTCAACAAGGAAGCAGCTCAGCTGATGATCGATAGACCACACGAATTCGAAAGCAATGTCAGGCGCTCGCTTCAGGGTGGCTACTTCATGAATCGGCAATTCCCCAAGCTCAAGTAAGACGCTCTCCCACCGCTTACGTCTTCTTCTTGTGGCCATGTATTGTCTCTGAAATCAATTTAAATTTTGTTAAATGCATTTCAATTATGTAGCGCCACGTAATATCCGAGAAAATAAGAAAAATGCGGAGAATGTGGTTGCCCAGGTGACGGAGTTTGTCAGTTGAACGTCTGGTTTTATCTTTTATCGAGGCAGGAAAAGAACGAAAGGAAAAACCGAACCGAGCTGAGGGTCGCGCCACAAACAAGGTTGAACACACCGTGAATTCAGCGCAGGAAGGAGAAGCAGGCGCACCCAAAGGCCATGAAGTTGAAGGTGCCGCTGGTGGGTTCGCGTGGCAAGGAGGGCACCCTGGAGTCGGAGAAGGGCCTCTCGCTCGACGGCAACCCGAAGCAGCAGAGCAAAAAGAAGGAGAAGGAGCAGAAGAAGGATAAGGAAGGGAAGGAAAAGAAGAAGCTCAGCCTGGGGAAGCGCAAGCAAGAGAAGGAGAAGGGCAGTAAGGCAGGTACCATGACGGAACTGCCCGCCGTCAGCCGCTGGGAGCAGGCCCTGCGCGCGGAGGAGGCCAGCAATAGCAGCGTGGCTCCAGCTGCTACTGCCCCGCCGCGCAAGTCCCCCACCACCGCCACAGCAACAACCACCGTCGCCGCCACACCGATCGGCGACGATGACCACGTCCCCGGTCTCCTCAACAACGCCGAAACCGGTAAACGACCATCACATTCCTTACATTCCTTTACCAGAGAAGGAAATATATTTAATAATCTTGCGCATAAATCATGAGGACTCATAAAAATATTTTTAATTCTATTTTAAATTTTTATGATTAATAATTAATATTTTAGAAATTTGCAGAGGCTCTGATGATGGTGGTGTGTCTCTGCAGAGGCGGAAATAGAGGAGCGGCGCAAGCGACGGCAACAGAGGGCGCTGATGTCCTACAACAATCGGCCACGCATTCCCCGCTCGCGTCGTGAATACGAAGCTGGAGTGGGCGTGGGCCCGGCAGAAGCCATCAACAGACACCTGCGCGGCAGCGACGCGGCGCCCATATGGCAGATGACGCCTGCGCGCGGCGAGGCGGAGGGTCTGGAGCTAGAGGCCAATGACGACTGGTACGAGGGTCTGAAGTCCGATGACGAGGAGGACATTGATCCTGAGGAGCTCCTACGTCGAGCACTGCAACAAGACGACCTGATCGAGGGCATGAACGAACTGTCCGAGGAAGAGGATAACCGAGATCGTGCCCGCGATAGTGATAATGAAGAGAATGAACCAAAACACACGCGATGAAAGATCAGGCTAAGGCGTACGTGTTGGTTCTCTTCTTACTGTTGTGTAGGTACAGCAGATTGTCTAACCTTGTCTGTCCAAAGCAGAATCTTGATGTATGTGTGTAGACGTAAACTGTACATTCTAGCTGTGGTGGGTTGTGGATTGTTGTACATACCCTCCACGACCTTGTGTGCTCCTCGACTTCTCGTGGCATTCCAGCGCCGAGCAAGTTTCATATTTATTTTTACCTTATTTGAAATTAAATAAAAGATAATGCAATTTGGCCTCCAGTTTCTTCCCTCCGCTGCACAGCGATGGAGAAGCAGCTACAACAGTTCCGCTTCCGGCTGACAGCGCACGATGGGTCTTCCGTGCCGTCCCCTCCGCAGTGGGTGGAGGTCGTCATCGTCGGCGTACCGCCGGCTACCTTCAACACCACCTCCTTCCTCCGTCTGGAACGGCCGGAAGATGGGGACGAAATCGTTCGAGATGAAGAGGAAAATCGCCAAGTGATGAAGGAGATGACTGCCGGACGTAGAGCACCGGAAGGGGACCAAAGTGCGGGGGCGAAGACGGCGGAGCCGCAGCGCCGGCTGTTCTGCGTGACCTCGCATGTGGTGTGGCGCACGTCCGAACTGATGGCGCGCTGGATGGCATCACGACCTGGTGCGCTTTTCCCTGCCTGGGTGAGGTCGCAGCAGAAGGAGCAGGAGCGCTGCGCTCAGCAGCTCCGGGTTCTCGAGCTGGGCTGCGGGCTGGGCCTGGCTGGCCTCGCGTGCGCCAAGATCAGCGCAGCCGTGGCGGAGTCTCCCTTGGTAGTGATGACCGACGGGGACGCTGCAGCGCTACAACTGCTGAAACACAACGTGGACCTCAACTGGGCTGGTGCGTACGTGTTCCCAATGTTCCTGGTCAAGTAGTAATCTGTGCTGCATGCACTCCGTCTGCAGGCGAGACTGAGGGACGACCACACATTGCGCATCTGGTGTGGGGAGACCGAGAATCAATGCGACAACTCAAGGGTAAGGAGGCTTGTCTCTTCCACATGTGGGCATTCATAGCAGCTTGATGGTGGTTCTACATTGTTGATCATCAGCTGACCCTCACACTGTTTTTAATCCCGCAGCTGCTCACGGCGGTCTACCTTTCGACCTTGTGCTGGGCGCAGACATCATCTACCACCGAACAGATTTTGATGCACTCGTGGAAACCATCGGCTTCTTCTTGAGCGCTGATGAGGACGAAGACGTGCAACGAGAAACCCACACTACAGATGTGTGCGCTCCGGGAATCGCCGCACAACACCGATGGCGGGTATCAAGCGAACATATGCTAGTAGCGATCGCCATGCAGGAGAGACAATACGGTGCGCGGGACCATCTTGTGCGGCTGATGCGTGAGCGTTTAGGGATGGCAGCTCGTGTCCTCGATGTGCCGCTCATGTTCGGCGTGGCCCATGGGCCAGATGAGGATGCGACAGAGGATTCCGGCTACTGGTTGGGCGGAAATCATTACATGTTGGTGTTCTACCATCCCCGTTCATCCTTGGACCTCAGTCTTCTCGGCCCAGAGATGCTGCTCGAGCATCAAGACGAGGAAGAGGACATCTTGCTCAGCATCTCTCCTTAATTCTTGGTATTTATAATATTTTAATGCAACTTACCCTCGCCTATTTTAAATTCTTACACGGTGGACGATCACTGACGCTGATCGTCTTGAGAAGCCACTCACGCACTTCCTAAGAGAGGAAGTGCTTACCAAGCTAAGCCGAAGCACTTGCTCACTCACGTGAGATGAAGGAAAGAGTTTGTTGCGCTTTATGTGGTAGATCCCCGGTCACGTGATAGATCGAGAATAGGAAGCAGAAGTCGATACTGCAGCTTCTGCTTCCTTTACGGTCCGGGAACCGGTTTTGTCGTGAAGCAACTCAGGGAAGTAGCAGCTGGGCTTGGAGCGGCCGGACACTTCCCCAAGGGTTATATACCTCAACTTCCCCCCTTGGTGAAGGTAGTACACCTTTTCTACACAGCACACGCAGTCACCCACAAAGAAGGAAGGCAAGAAACGATGAACAGGCTCAGCTACTTGTTCGGCACGACCGACCCCGAGGGCATGACGAAGACCACCACCTCTACGAGCACCCTATCGGCTCCTTCTGCAGGAAGTAGCAAGTACACCACCACGACATCGAGCACCACCACAAGCACCACCACGACCCCGACCGCCAAGTCGAAGACGAGCCCGACGAGTTCGCCTCGGGCGAGTAGCGTGCTGCAACTCGACCAGAACCAACGCAGCAACGAGCTAGTGTTCAAGGTGCTCGTCGTGGGCGACATCGGCGCCGGCAAGACGGCCATCATACGCAGGGCCGTCGACTCGGTCTTCTCTGAAGCCTACAAGGTACCACCCAGCACCGTCGCAGAAGCTTGAAGAAAAATATTTTCTTTTTATTTACAAAGAGAAATGATAAGAGAAACTATTTTTGCGGACACGTGTGGAAAATGCTCACATTCATGACCTGGCTGCACAGAGCACCATCGGAGTGGACTTTGCGTTGAAGGCAGTGAAGGTCAATCCGAAGGTGAAGACGTGGTTACAGCTGTGGGACATAGCCGGACAGGGTACTACTATGCTCATGCTTGCCGTTCTGTTCCAGTTGCGAAAATCTGACCCTGGTGTGTCATCAACAGAGCGATACGGCAACCTCACCCGAGTCTATTACAGGGACGCCGTGGCAGGCATGGTGGTCTTCGACCTGACTCGACCATCGTCGTTCGATGCTGTGATCAAGTGGAAGAAAGATATTGACGCTAAGGTCGCATTGGCGAACGGCGATACCATCCCGGTGATCCTTGTGGCCAACAAATGCGATCTCATCAATGTGCCTCTCAACGAAGAGGTCATGGTATGCACCACTCAAGTGGTTCAGTCGAGGTGAATGGAAGCTAACCTTGCTTTGTTCCTGATAACCAGGACCAGTTCTGTAAGGAGCACGGCTTTGTTGACTGGATCGTGACTTCCGCCAAGAAGGACATCAACATCACCGAAGCGATGTCGTCAATCACGCAGCACATCCTCTCTCGAAAGCCCATCGTCGAGGAAGAGGAAGAGCTTGACGACACCATCATCCGCCTGGCGCGCGAGGAGGACCGGCCACTGGGCTACGGCTGCTGTTGGAGCGGCTGAGTAACGTGGAGCCTTGGTGCTATTTATCAACACTCGTGTATCGCGAGCCTTTTTGTGTAACTAATACTGAACATGCCTCTTTACGCTATCTCACGCTCTTTAGTGCTATCCTGTGGGCAACAAAGAGAGAAGGGTAGAAAAACTTTGGAAATGTGGGGGAATGCTTATCACGGGTTGTTGTTCTCTGTTGGTGACAAGCCGATTGCGAAGTAGCCGAGGCGATCACGTGGAATTCCAGCCTGAGGGATAGAACGCTGCGCAGGCTGGATTCAGAACTGATGTGCTGTGCCTGGCGGAGCTGGTGGATGAAGGCAGAGAAGAGGAGAATGCGCAGAAGGGGAAGAGGATGGGGTCCTGTGAGAAGAGCGACGGGCCATCGAAGTGGGAGTAGCAGCATTCTGCCCCATCGCAGTTAGCTGATCCGCACAGGGAGGCATTCTGCATTTGCCTTTGATGATCTTCGTGTGTATGACCGAACTGACAGTCACAACAGAGCTTTGTGTCAGCTTCAGTGTTGATCTCCTTGAGGACGGTCTTGATGAAACTGGCTTCGACCGAGCTTCCCGCTGCGCGTATCTGTAATGAATTCAGAGCAACACTGAGAATGTGTGAAATTGCAGAGTCAGGGTACGGATCGTACAGCTTCCAACAGCACCGAAGCAGCCTTGCGCACATTCTCCTGTTGCTCCTGTCTTTTGCGTTCCTGCTCCAGCCTCTTTGCTTTGACCTCTTCGCTCTCCTCCTGACTCTTCGGTTTGGCCTTCCACACCCAATTCTACATTGCACTTGCATTAAGCAACACATCCTCAACAAGGCAATCGAGAGAAAGAAGATCATACCCGAGGCATCACGTTGTGGTAATGCCTACTCCAATAGGGGAAGTGCGGGGGTGGTGGACCTGGAACGTAAGGTGCAGGTTTAGCCGCTGAGTTGCCGGTATCCGCTGCGGCTTGTGCGTGAGTCGATGTCTCAACCGATGGGTTAGGGGTTGAATCCTCGTTTCCCGCGGTGGATCGGACAGCGCAGGCGTCATCAACCTGTTCAATTGTTTGCAGGTGGACAGTGATTGAGTCCTCGTGAGCGGGTAGTGATAGTTCCAATCCCGCCTTCTTGTTGTTCGTCAACTCTGCCCATGGAGCGATAGAATCCCGGACGCACTTCGGGCTAGGTGATGTAGGAGAGTTGTCGATGGTGGGAGGGGTGGAATGCTGGTGGTTATGTAGCTGATTGGTGCAGAGGTAGTTGCCGTCGTCTCGTCTGCGATGCTTCTCTTGGGCCCCAGCTGAGGTGAAGGGAGTCTGGCGTTTGAGGCCAGTTGATGGGTTGACCAGTTCATGAGACATATCGGGCTCTTCGAGGACAGTATTCAGCCCCGGTGAAGGCCTAGAACGGACATTGATCGTCATTCATAAGCGTCCTTTGAAAACTTTCAAGCAGCCGCACCTCTGGCGTTTGGCAAGAAGCTTCTTTGCTCTCTTTGTCGGTACGGTAGTCCATTCTTCATCATCCTCTGAGTCCGTTCTCGGTTGTTCCTCCCTCTGCGATTTGCCACCCACTTCCTCGTCTCCACTCTTCACTTCTGCAGCCGATGGTAACCCTTCTAACGCATTCTCCTTTGCATCAATCGGTGCTTGTGAAACTGTCTGTACACCTGAGTCCGAATTGCAGCTGTCTGATGGCATCTCTTCTACTAAGTTCTCTTCGTCGCTGCCACTTTCCGCTGGCCTCTCATCGGACGATGTCTCTCCTTCACTACTTGTGCTGTGCTGGGCTGTCTTTGCTTGATGAAGTGTCTCAACGATCTCTGAGTCCTTGGAATTCTGGTCCTCGTGACAGGGACATTCGCATGATCCTTTATTCTGCTTCTCCTTTCGCCTCTTGGACTTACTGCTGTGAAGGATGAATGCATCTTAGTCTTCCAATGGTAGGCAGAATTCTTGGGAAGATGTACGTGTTCTTCTTGAGCTTCTTCAGTCGCTCCTCCGCCAGAAGCGATCTAGCACAAGCATCAGCGTACTCCTTTCTGATCTCCTCAACATGGGCACGCTTCACCTTGTCGTAGAAGAGGTGGAACAGGAACAGCTGCAGGAGCGAATGATGAAGACATGAAGAGTCGGAACTGTCACCTACGCGCTCAGGAGAGTTACCTCGAATACGTGATAGGATGAACATATCTCACACTTCCTGTAGTGCTCCTTATTCTTATCCTTACACTCTTGTTCGCGCTCCACCAGGAACTGCCATAGGTCATCCCTCGCAATCTCGCCGTCCCGAAGCGAGATGACACCGTTCTGGATGTGCATCACTCTCTGATCAGTATACGCTACATCATCAATAGCACGCACAGTGCATACCCGTACGGAAAGAGTATCACCGAAGATGGTTGGGACGTCCACCGTGGCTTCTGCCTCTGTGTCACCCTGGCGACATTCCTTGTCCAGTTCACCCTTGATCTGGCGTTGCTTCTCTCTTTCTTGTTCTTCGAGCTCGCGCAACATGTTCTCTCGCTCTTCTAGCTCATCCAAGATGGTGCGCTTGCTTCCCCTCGGTCGAGCAGGCTTACTCAGTTTCTTGGTCTCCTTCTTCTTCTTCGGCTTGTTTCGCTTCCCAAGCTCGACGTCCTCCTCTGTGCCTAACACTGAGGGAGAGTGAATGTCGATCAGGCCTGCATCTTCCGGTTGCCTCTCCCACGCTGCACAGAACCGCTCGTAGGTGCGTGCTCCACCATCGAAATACACCTATTTTCAGAAGTACAGAAGTGAGCTCAATGTCTCACAGTGGCCAGTGGTCCGCAAATGGAGAGATAATGTCCCTCCGAAAAAGAAGAGAATGCTCCGATGTATGACCTTGGAGTGCTGGCAGCAAGGGCAGTTACGTGTGTGTAGGTGCTTCTTACGTAGAGACTGCAGTACCACATGCTTCTTCTCTGATGTGAGCTCCCGTCGTGTCTGGATGGGCAGTGACGCCCAATAATGGGACACGCAGTGGACCACGCTAGGCTCGGAGATCATTGTGGAACTGGGACCGCCTGCGCAGCTGTAGTGTGAAAGCAGGAGAGCGTCCTCAACTTCCCTGTGGCTGATCGATATCATTCCTTGCTTGAGCAGAGTGACTCTGCCTGGCTCAGCCGTTCCGGCGCTCCTCCTCTTCTTTCCACCACGAGACATTCAGCCTGATCCTCGTGGGAATGATGGCCTGCGCCCTTCCTCACTGGTGGAGGCCTGGGTGTGGGTGGAGGTGGATAGTATTGACTTGTAGATAAGGGAGTTGAAGTTCTTCGCCTGCAGGTTGTGATCCTGAAACTCAGCGAGAAAGAAGAGAGCAGATGCAAAAATTCCCATTGGTGGCTGCACGGATATTTTCTTCTCCGTTTCTATTTCATTTCCTGTGATTTTTCTATTTAAAAAAGAAAATCCAAATTCGATCAGGTTCGCCTTCTCTAATTTATTTTTATTTTTTCAGATTTCATTTTTTATTTGCAGCATTTTTTGTGCTTTTTTTCAATTTTAAATGGGATTTGTTCTGCAGATTTGTGGCGCTACTCGAAAAAAGAGGAGATGGCACATCATCAGCATGGGCACGGACCGCAGGTGGTGAGCACGCTGGACCCGCGCAAGGAGAAGCCGTTGGGGGTACCGCTGCCTTCGTCAGCCATCGCGCGGCTACGTGTGTGTTTGATCCGCACGGCCTGGAACGAGACGCTGGTGGCCTCGCTGGCGGACCAGACGCGTGCGCAGCTGATGAAGGCCGGTGTGGCCGAGTCCAACGTGACGGTGGCGCCTCATGTGGCGGGGTCGTACGAGTTGCCCTTCGCCGCCAAGCGCTATGCTGAGTCGGGTGCCTTTGACGTCATTCTGTGCTTTGGTGTGCTGATCAAGGGCGAGACTCTCCACTTTGAGTGCATCTCCAACGCCGTGGCGCAGGGTACGATGTCTACTGACCAGCAGTGATGGGAAGAGTGAATGCTGATCGGTGTTGATGATGATGATGATGATGATGATGATGACGACGAATATGGCGTGAATGTGATTCCACTCATGTATCATACAGGCCTGATGGACGTGCAACTGCAGACCGGTGTACCAGTAATCTACGGCGTGCTCAATTGCCTTACCTTGGAGCAGGCAGAAGCGCGCTGCGCGACCACTTCGCCGCTGCCTTCTTCGCTCGCGCTGACCGCCATCAATATGGCAGCCCTTCGCACGAACTCTCTCCCCTTCCCTTTGTCTGAGAGCATCAATAAAGCAAGGCTCTAAGTTTCACCATACTGATCATCACGCGGGTGGCTTGCTGGCGAGCAACTGTAGCTTCTCGCCATCCGAGCTTCGCGCGTCTTCAGCCAGCATCTCCCAAGGTACCGCCATCCATCCTTCGATCGCACCAGGCTTCGTGGAATGACGCAGCTTGCAGGCCTGGACCTCCTGACCAAGTGTTGTCTCGTCGTCAGCAGCGTTTTGTGGCGTCACTGTGGGTTTCCTTTCGTGCGGCGGTCGACCTCTATGCAACGGAGTGGCCATGACTCCGGTGCTGATTTCGGTCAGTCATCCCGAATCTCTCTAGCCCCACCCGTTTGGGAAAGAGAAACGGGGTGTGGCATCGGTTACGAAAGGTGAACTAACTCCACACAGACCGGGAGAGAGCGACAAGGGACGACCTGGAGGGCGGCCGCCGAGCTTCGCAGCCGGCTCAGCACAGCCAACGCGAGCGAGGCGCCTGCGGTTGAGTACGAGCGACGAGAAAAAGAAGGAGCGAGGACTGGCCGTAACAGGCCCATCCGTGAACTTCCACTTCGTATCGAGACGATCTGTCTTTTCCATCCTTGATCTACGACTCGATTCTCCCTGCGCAGGGAGCAGAAGAGCATGGGGAACGTACCTGGACGAAGGAGCGACTACACTGTTGGGAATGGAAAAGAAGAACCTCGGCCGCCAGATCCGCCCCACAGCGATGAAGAAGACGGGTCGCCACAGGTGCGGGTCAATCGTACCCGGTCTTCCTCGCCGAGGCCACCATCGCAAAAGGGCGGTAGTAGTCATCCCAGTTCGACCAACACGAAATCTTCAGATCAAGAGGAAGCGAACGATAATAGTCAACGGCAGCACTCCTCATCATCATCACCATCATCATCATCATCTACCGAACGACCGAAGAAGCAAAAGAGGAAGGACAACCGGGAGGAGGAGACAGAACAACAAACGGAAAAGCCTAGAAGGGAACGAACGAAGAGCAAAGAGGGGGAAAGGAAGGAGAAGGAGGCCTCAAGGGATCGACATCAATCTTCGTCCTCGAAAGAGAACGGCCACAGCTCACCTAAGAAGAGCAAGGGAACGAGGCGCAAGAGTAAGGAGGGGCACTCGACGAGAGAGGGATCCAACCAAGAGAAACCCAAGCCGGAGAAGGAGAGGGAAAGGGCGAGTACCAAGAATAAGCATAGGCAGAGGGACAAAGAAAAGGATAAAGAGAGAGACAAGGAGAAGGAAAAGGGCAGGTCAGAACGAGAGAGGCGCAGAGAGCGCAGGACCGAGGAGGCCCAGCAGCCCTCGCAGTCACAGATACAACAACGAACTCGACGATCGTCCAACGTTGACCTGCAAGGCATCAGCAATTCAATGGTCAGTTCGACGCAGGTCTCCACTCGCAACATACAGAGCAGCCGGCGCACGGGTGAGGAAAGCGCTGATCGTCGACGAAGAGCCGAAGAGCGGAAGCTGAAGCGACATTCCATCAGCGTTGTGCCATCCACGGACAGGGATCGGATGGAATATAGCTGGGAGACAACCGGTGGCACTCGGGGCGATCGCGCCAACTCCCGAGAATTCAAGCGGCGGAGTGGTAGTGCGGTATTGCGGCCTGTGGGTGACACCGATATCATCAGTTCAAACAACGTCTCGACCCGCAGATCAGGGACGGCCGACAGTAATTACGGAATAAGCGCGAGCTCTAGCAGTGTTGGCACTCGCCGGATAACCAGCAGGCAAGGCGCTGATCGGCGAGAGAAAAAGACCAACCCCAGCGCCAGCGGCGCCTCTGAGGAGAGGAAGCGGCATGGCACCAGCACGAACAGTTCTACAACTACCAGTACAAGCAGCAGTCCAAGATCGAGGGATACGGAGAAAGATCGCAAACATGAGGCAGTTCGTGACGACAAGGAAAGAGATCGAAGAGGGCGGACCAGTGGAAGCGCCATCACTAGACAGCGACATCAGCGATCAAGCAGTTTGATCACGGGTAGTGCCATTGTGAGCAGGTCTTCGGTCCATCAAAGTAGCAACAGCAGCAGCAGCAGCAACAACAACAGTGTCGGTGCCCTCCTTCTTCGCGAACAGCGCGAGAAAAAGGAGAAAAGGGATAGGGAAAGGGAACGAGAGAAAGGCATGGGGAGCAACACTAAGAACAAGTCTCCTCGTCCTGCTGATCAGTCATCGCGGTACTTCTGTC
Organism: Acanthamoeba royreba; assembly: GCA_000826365.1. Taxonomy (NCBI): domain Eukaryota; phylum Discosea; order Longamoebia; family Acanthamoebidae; genus Acanthamoeba; species Acanthamoeba royreba. Next base: position 32,400 of record CDEZ01019546.1, on the reverse strand, counting down.
TGAACAGTGATATTGATTGTGCACGCGAGCTGAGCCTTTGCTTTCTCAGGGATCGTGTCAGCGAGGTCGGGGAGATAAGGACAACACCACCCATTGAAAAAGTCGAGCGCCTGTCGAAGCATAGGTCCATAGCAGATCCATTTCCGCGGTTGCGGCTGAATGACTCGGGCGGCAGCAGCAGTGCGGCATCTGAGGAAGAGGAACGCGTGTACCCGCGCAGTGCCACGCCTACCAAACCGAAGAGGCTATCTGATGAACTTCATCCCCCTGTTACCAAATGTACGTGTTTGTCTCATTGCTGAATGTTTGCATTCTGCTCATCAGCGTGCATCCCGCTGCAGCTTGGTCAGCACGAGAGAAAGGTGACGTGGTACAAAGCCGTCAGTACCGACAAGCAACAAAAAGCCGCGACGAACGGCATGATGATTCTGGCGTTACCAAAACGCCAGCCAAAGATATGAAAGATATGAGACGTAGCAAAGATTGGAGCGCTGAGATTGCTACTCTAGCGCAGCTGAAGGAAGAGCGAATGATGATGGATGAACGACTCCAGAAAATGTTTGGTTGTACAAGCGGCTTCGGCGAGAAGCTCAGCAGTAGCAGTGCAAGCCATCAAACTCGATCCAGGCGTAGATCGATGGACCCCCGGTTAGCTGGTACGATCAGGGAGACTGATATTGGGTATAGCTGATGCTCATTCGAATCCCTCAGGCGCGGAGGAAGATAAACCCACGCCTCAGTTGCGCCGTCTCTCCTCCTCCTCGCGCATTAGAGACATGCGATCTGACAGCGTGCGAAGCCCTACATCAATGGAGCTATCCGAGCGTTCAATCGAAACCACCGGCAACAATACCAATGGAAACAGCAACAACGCATCGAACAATGCAGAGGGTGACGAGGAGGGTTCCAAGCGGAAACGACTGGCGATCGAAACCAAAGGAAACCGCGTACGGTACGGCCATCGCTCCTTCTTCTATATGGACCAGTAGAGTCGTGGTCTAACAAGGTAAACTCTCAGATCATCAACAAAGGACTCCACCAGTGGTCGTCCGCTTACACGGCTGCCCTCTTCCTCTCGTATTCGAGATTTGCTTGTGGACCCAGACGCGTGATCGGCAGCCCTGTGATTATAATAACGCCAAATTCATCACACACTCACGGCATTCCTACAGTTTGCCGTCGTATCTCCCCACTCTTGTTTCCCTCTAGTACATAATGATCCGACCCCAATCACAACCGAATGGTGACCTTACAGGGTCACCTAACTATTCTGTCCTTGATTCTTTTTCCGTGACACTTCGCCGGCGCGGGCTTAGGGCGCATGGCTTCACCATAAGGAGGTCATTCTTGGGCATGCCAGGTCACCGTCCTTATGGTCTCCCATCCTTCCGGGATCCAATGCACTAATGTAGCCAACCTCTAATTAAGGAAAGCAGTTCGTGTGGGGAGATGCGTGACGCAGCATAAACACCAATTGCGTTGCTAGGCAGTTCCCGCCAAAGAGGGTCAGCTCCACGCGCGACCACTTGGAATTTCGGCGAGGCTGCCCGGCACCTGTTGTACGATCACGCTCTCTGTAGCGCTTGTCACTTACGCGAGTAGCAGCACCCCACCCCCCATAAAAGCCATTCTCTCTTCCCTGTCCGCCCGCTCAGACAACAGCACATAACTTGTAGCACATCATACTTTCTTTTACCTTCCTCCTCCTCTACTACGAGCCACTACTCGCATCCAGCATGGGCCTGAGGAAGAGGAGCACTTCCAAGCACGCGGCAGAGGTCGAGCTTACACGGCTGGACGGCGAGGAGCTACGCAAGGTGAATGACAAGCGCAAGCAAGCGGCTCTCACGAGGTGGGAAAATCAGCTGCAGTGCATCACCGACCTGCTACAGCAACAACAAAAGACAAGCAGCAAGACCACAACAAGCGCCAGGCGCTTTCCTGCACGAGTAGCAAGGCGAACGAGGGACGAGCTCGAATACGTGGACATGAGCGGTAGCGATAGCGATAGCGAAGGAGAGGAGACCGAGGCCCCACGGCACATGTCGCGGGTCGGACTCGTGCCTGCGACCGAAGCCAAGCGTATGCAGCAGAAGGAGCAGGCGGAAGCCATGTCCCGCTTCTTCGACTCGCTTGGCGGACGCAAGGCCTGAATAGGATCCAGACGGGGGATTATAATTGTAAAAGTGTACACACTCCTGCAGAAGTGTGCCGCCAGACAGCTTGGCGTGCCTCTTTTGCACCCGCTTTCTATGCGGGACATATTTGTTTAAATGTGTTCCAAAAGGGAAATTTCCGTCTCGCATATCTTGTCTCATTTGATTGTGTTTCCGAAATGTTAAAATGTTTCCGCTAACATGTTTTGAGTAAATTCTCAATATTTGCGTTCCTCTGTCCAAGCAGCAGCAGCTGATCAGCCGAAACGTTGGTGCTGATGAGTGAAAAGGGGGCAGAGGACATCGAAGCAGAGGTGGAAGAAGGCGGGGGTATAGCAGGACTCGGGCTGGTGGAGGAGCTTAGCGAGGAGAAAGAAGAGCACAAGAAAGACCGACCACCAAAAAAGTCCAAAGGAGAACGTAAGCGAGAGGCTCGCAACGCACGGCGCATTGGTCCGCGGGAGCTCGGTGCCGCTCCAAGAGAACAGCCGGACGAACCCGTCGACCCAGCACTCATGTAACTGACCCTCATTTCCTTTATTTATTGGTTCTGTAACAAACACCGTCATTGTTTGCAGGAAGACGTTCAGGAGTGCAATCGTGGTGGTACCGCCAATCGAAGCTTGGCCGCCCATCCAAGCCATTCGTCGCATTCACGATCACGGATACGTGAGGTAAGTACAAAGCGCTGATCAACCTCTCAGGATTCTGGAGAGGGATAACTTGTGCCTTGTGTGGGTGACCAGATGGCTGCCACACATCAACATGTCTTACCCGTTTGTGCCCAACCAGCAGTTCCCTCAGGCTGCGCAGGCGTTGCGGTATGGATCATGTAAGCCAATTGGTCGATCTGCCTGCTGGATTGATTGTCTTCTGCTGGTTGTGACACAGTGAAGCTCTGGCATCGTTCCCGTCGTTCCGAGTGCGGTTGAGGGAGTACAGCTTTTTCAAGCACCATCGAAGCTGGACCGTGTGGCTGAAACCTGAGACTCAAGTACGCTTCATGACTTTGAGATGCTCTTGATGTATGTAACACAGAGCTTGTGATTTCCTGTACAGCCAGAAGGAGCACTGATACGACTTCAAAGCGTGCTAGAGCACACCTTCCCTCACTGCAACGATTTATCTCAAATCAGTGAGAATGGCTTTACTCCTCACCTCAGTGTAGCCAATGATTTTCGCAAGGCCGTGCGTACGCCGTTAGCCTTCTTACTCCACTTTTCATCTTACACGCTCGCAACAGACCGAGGTGGAATCCTTGATGGCGCAGTGGCAAAAGGAGTGGAAGGAAGTGGAGTTTGATGTGACCGAAATCTACCTCATCAGTCGCCTGGGCGCCAATGACACGCCCTTTGATATTCGTTACACCATTCCTCTGCAAGCTTCTTCTGGGCCTTTGGCACCTTCCTCTTCTCCATCTGCAACGCTGTTACCTCCACCATCATTCCCTTGCCGTCCGATTGAAGGTACCTGTTCCGCACACTCTCTCGACAAACCTACTGATAGGCAATCAGCCGACGAGCGCGCAGCCGTTGTCTCCCGCACAAGAGTTGTCGCGCTTAACATACCCTTCGACGTGACCGAAGAGGAGCTTATCACCCTATTCGATGGCACGGCTCGGCGGATCGGTGTGAACATTGAAAGCGTGAAGCTCGTGCGTAAACCCAAGATGAGCGCGCGGTACGCGGCCAAGCATCCCAGCACAATCGTTATCGTTCGCAGCCCGTGTGTGTCTTACGTGTTCCTCTCCTCCATTTCACAGGGCCAAGCGCAGCAGCACTGGTCGAGCGTTCATTGAGCTGCGCACTCCCGAAGACCAGGCCGTCCTCCTCTCTCACGTTCCTGAAATTTTAATGGGCGACCGTACGGTGGTGCTTCGTGCTGCACAGGCCTAACTAACTTGATGCGCAGCTTCAGTGCGTGTGTGTGGGAAGTCTTCCTGAGTACCTAATTCTGGTAGCTTGTGCTGGCCATTGATATAATAGAATCCCGACACCTGATTTAGAGCATGGCCTTTGATAGGTCTCTGTGTCGTTGCAGTGGAATCTGGGGAACATCTGGACCGGCAGGAAACGACGCCAAGCCAGGAAAAGAGCACCTGAGTCACTGGCCTCTTGCAGTCAGAAAGTCTAACAAGACTTACAGACAGGTGCTACCGCGGCGAAGGCCATAAGTTAACCATTCAACACACCACGCTCAGTTAGCCAACATGAGGCTTCCCTTCCTATCTTCGCTGCACCTCTTCAAGAAGCAGCCAGTAGTGGAAGGGCCCACCAACAACACAAGTAGGGACACCACCCCAAGAAAGCTGCGAAAGGAGCGGGCTAAGGAAAGGGCCAAGCAAAAGGAGGTGGAGCGGAGCAAACAGGCCGCCCTGGCCAAGTGGGAGTCCATCATGCAGACCGAAACGAGCACAACGTCACCGGCTGCCGGGAGAAACACAACCACCCCGCACTATCGTGGTTCGCTGCAAACCGAACTACCACGACTGCGGGCAGAGTCTTATGCTGATGATGAACGACTAGACGGGCAAGGGGACGGAGGCGACCTCTACCTCTCGGACACAGACAGCGACTTCAATGACGTGCGATACCACTCGGACCCGGAATTGGACGCCGGTATTGACCGACGCGTTGGGCCGGTTCCTTGGGTTCCTACGGCCATTCGGCTGAGTCCAAACCTCGTGGCGCAGATGCAGCAGGTCGCACACATCCCGCACCATCCCGTGCTCCGGCGCTGCCCAGCGAACAGGTCCTCACCTGCCCGCGATTCCTTCTTTGAAGACATGCTTCAACTCGAACATTCATCAACGGAAGAGGACAATAGCGACCAAAGCCTGTCATCAGACAGGTGAAAATGAAAACCCCACTGGCGCAAAGTTAGCCTGTGGCATGTTGTATGTGAATAGCCCCAACGTTCGATCCATTCCTTGCATAGTTGGCCAGATCACAAATTCTTCAGATTTTTCGGGCAACGCTGTCGGCCCAGAGGCAGGAGGGTGATTCCCGCCTTTTTTCCCTGTGTTCGCCGTAGCAAACACGCCTTACCACAGCACGAGAACACGTAGGTTGACGTCCACCTCGTACGCGCCCACTTTCCGATGGGCCAGGGCGCCAATATGGGGAAGACGCAGGCACCCCAGTTCCTTTTCCAGCAATCTTCCATCAACAAAGCGACCTTAGGCTCTACACGCGCTCCACATACACATAATCGTTTGAATCTTCTCTTCCCCTAGCCAGCACACTGCGCGCGTCTCTAGAAACTTTAATTGCTACGCATCCTCTACTCGATTTTATTTTTTTTGAGATATCAATCCGCAAAGATCGCCCAGCTCGTTTGCGCGCATGTTCGATTCCAAACGTAATGTGCTCTTCTACCTGCATCCGGAAGCGGTCTCGTCTGCGCTGGTGAACGACGAGGTACCATCGAGCGCGACCTCTACTGTTCTCACCGACCAGGTCGAGGCAGGCGCGGAGGTGACGTCAGCAGCGCAAACGACTGCGGGAGGCGTATTGGGGCTGGCTTCCTCCTCGTCCTCCACGACGCGTCCCTCTTCCTCGACACAGAATGCGATGATGCCTATGCTCTATGCGGAACTGGCTACGGCTGATGTGGCATCCTGGCTCCGGTTCTGCTCGACGCAGGAGTCTCGTCGAAGGAGCACCGGGCGTATGGGCGGGCAAGCAATCCGTCGTTTGGGTGTACTTAACCGTAAGGTGGTAGAGGTGCAATCCATTGCTTTGTCGCCCTCTGCAGCTGCGTTACTGAATCCAACGGTCTTTCCAGTTTTGAGGTGCTCTTTCCCCGCACATTGTACATATGCCGTAGGCAACGTCATCACTCACTCTTTTCTGACATCAGGAGCATCAAGGATCATCCCAATATTTGGAGTTACTCTGTCTTAAGACTGGAAGAAGCCATCACAGGGTGCGCCATATATACCGAGATATATCTGACAGTGTTTCTTTGCGCTAACATATCACCTCAGCGAGATTTCTCTTCAGATCGTTCGAGAACACCTACCTTCAGCTGTAGATCTCGAGACAGTCATCACACAAGTGAAACATAGCACTGATAGCAATGGTAACGACACGGAAGCGCAGATACCGCTGCATACCCGATTGTACATAGCGTGGAATTGCGCCCTCGGATTGAGGGAGCTCCACTCACGTGGAATTGCACACGGTGATTTGTGCCAGGCTAATGTTTTGGTACTTATCTCAGCTTGAAAAACTGTTTGTGGCAACCTTTAGAAGGTGTCTAATGCGAATGCGACAGGTTGATGTTTTGAACGCGGAGTGCAAGCTAGCCAATTTTGGGCTTAATCTTCGAGGTGATTCTTTCCCATCTTGTGCATTTAATGTGTGCTAACTTCTCCTAAGGACTACGAGCTGCGTCTGTGCCGGATTACGAAGATGGGTCGATCCTTGATAATGAGGAGGCAGAAGAAACGGGCGTCGAATCTTCATTAGCTTTTGCTGCTGATATCTATGCATTTGGTACTTATGTTTCGCCACCACTCTTGCTGCACTTTCACATTACATGATACATTGATCAAAAGGTGTACTTCTGTTTGAGATTCTTGCACTTCAAGTCGTGCCTGATGAGTCCACTGCTGATACTGTTCCCTTTCCCTATGAGCTATCGGTACGAACTGTGCTCAAGGGCATGGCTGGTCTCTTGCTAACAGATCATATTATTGCAGAATGTCCTACTAAGTGGTGCAGATAAAGGTGATCGCGTAAAAGAACTGATAGCCTCTTGTCTCGATCAGCGTCCACGGGCGAGACCTGATATCCGCATTGTTTGCCAAGCGCTCGAAGGAATTATTCTCGACACATTGCTGCCGCTGCCGATAGTTCGTGACATTTGGTGTGAAGCCGTTGCCCTAGAGTCGACAGCTTCTCTCAATGAGCTGCAAGAGAATAACCTGGCAACGAGCGCGAGCAGCAGTCTCGGGGGAGGTGCTAGTACAACTGGGACACTGGGCACTGAGGACAGCACAGTACCAGAAGGCAGCCGAGTAGTGAAGAACAACATCTTCACAGATCACCTGTTCAAGGTGAGCTGGTCGCACTTCGAACGGGCTCTGCTACGAAATTATGCGAGCGATTCTGTGACCCTGGAACGAGCGGCGATGCCCTCTCCTGCGGCTACCGAGTTCAATGAGACGATTGCTCTCTACACAATTCACCACTTGATCGGTATGTTACATACTGTTTCGATTAGATTGTCGTCCTACTTATCGCCGTCTCCAGCTGAATGGGATGCAAGCCAGTTGCTCACTCAGTCGCCATCTGAAATTGATGATCGCCTTAGAGAGTGGGGGTTAGATGAGTACACCAAGGTGCGCTTCCATGTGTTCTTCATTGGATGCTTGTAGTGTATTCTAATGAATAATCTATTCAGGGTATCCTGGCCCACATCCGTCAAGACATTCTCCTGAAGAGGAAGCTTGACGGTCATGTCAGTCTCTCTGGTTTCTTGCGCTTGCTACACTACTTTCCTGCACATGCCATCCAGGGCTCATTCCTGGATAAGATATATGCTATCATGGCTGACAAACACTTCCAGGCAATTCAAAGCCTAGATGAGGCTAAGTTGCTCCTCAGCAACCAGCCCATTGGTACCTTCCTTATCCATTTCGTGCGCCCACTTCCTGGGATCAACGAACCTAGCTACTGTGCTACCTGGGTTGAAGACAAGTACGCCCTCCTTTCCATTGAACGTCCTTCTTTAGCTAAAGACTTTGCAGAACGCCGGGAGAAGCAACCGTTCATCTGGGTTGTGCGTATTTCTCACGATCTGACACGAAGTGGTGCTACGGGAACGAAGCTTTCTCGTACCTCGACGAGCTGCTCGCGTGGCTTAAGCGTGAGAAAGTGCTTCTCCTACAGCCTTATCATGTACACGCCTAGACTCAATTCAAAACTGCGGTAATAACTCACATTTTCCCACATTTTGCAGCCCACCGGTCATCTTGATAGTACAAAGCTGCTGTGGTACACGATCAAGCAGACTCCTTCACAGGGTACGTACATTACACCAGAAAACAAGTAAAGAGTTAAGCTTACTCTTGTCCTTAGAAGTTCTCTTAGGCACGGGATTTACAGCAGCCAAAGTGAGGAGGATAAGAAGGGTCGCGGATGAACAATTCCTACTTCGTAGTCTTCATCCGGACATAAGGAACTGCATTCAACAGGCTGAGTCAGTCCAATTTATAGTGACCCGCGATGGTAGCTTGTCCATGAGGATGGTACGATCTCAAGGTTTTGCTAGCGGTTTCATCGATTATTTACCGTTTACCTCAGAAACAGGAGCTTGTCACGCGCTCAGGCCTCCTTCTAGTGAGCCTTAATGCTGGAAAATGGCAACGTCAATATGTGGAATTGTCCGAAGGATTTGCCATATTTTATGCGGATGAGCAGGCCAAGAGTAAGGGCGACGCTGTGAAGGTACTGTTCAGATTATCCTCTGGGTTGAGTCCAATACAAACTTACACAAGTGCTATGCCAGGTTCTTGCTCTGGAAGGATTGAACGTACAGCTGGATTACATCGAATCGGTAAGGCCAGCCTTGAGCGCATCCCCTATGTAGCCAGCAATCTTATTTACTTGTACCATCGACAGGGTAAACAAATTGCACCCAGGCTAAGGCTTAGCGCGCACAAAGGCGAATTACCGAACATCGATATCCTGCCTGTGAAAAACACGCTAAATCCAGAGGGCGAACTGCAAAAGTGGGCAATTGGAGTACGATACTGGTCTACCCAAGGAGTTATTCACGGATCCTACATGCCTGTGAGAAGGAACATCAACTGCCGGTGGTTCGTGGATGGACGGGATGCATTTTATGCAATTGCTTCGGCAATGCTAGCAGCACAGCATAATATTCTCTTCGCTTGTTGGCGCATTGTCCGTACGTTCCCCCCAGCTATTCATATGACCATGGTTTCAATCTGACGTTTCGATTGGCAATAGTCGAGATTTATATGCGCCGTTTTCCTCCATACCGAGAAGAAGACCGCCTTGATCATATCCTCCTGAAAAAAGCAAGGTATGTACTCTTCAATGCGTGTCCATGTACAGGTCTTAACTTTGCCTATTAGAGAGGGAGTCAAAATCTATATCCTCTTATGGAAGGAGCCGAAGGTGGCGATGGACCATGGTTCAGCTACCATTCAGCAGCGTCTTATGAACCTGCACCCTAACATTAAAGTATGCTTGCTCTTGGTATGGATCTGTAAGGTGCACATTCCTTATAGCGCTACCGCTAGGTGCTCCGGCATCCCCACTTCAAAGGTGCTCCCACACATCCATACTCGCATCATCAGAAGGCGATTGTCGTGGACTACGGGACGAGGCATATAAAGGTCGGTGGAACTGACAAACACATTCACTGTAGAGCTTACTTACAGTTGCTTCTGATTGTGATGTCAGGGATTTGTTGGCGGGATGGATATCATATTCGGACGATGGGATACGGACAAGCACATTATTGTAGATGAGAACAGGTTTGCTCAATTATTCTAACTTGCACTGCCAATGCAATTAACTCCTTTGTTAGGCTTGCAATGACGTGGCCTGGAGCGGATTACTTCCACATTGAGGATCCTCCGGCAGTTGATCCTTTCAAGGACATTTATGATCGAGACCAAGAGCCTCGCTGTGGCTGGCATGACGTATTAATGGGCATTGGTTCGTACTTTGAGCTAATTACTCATGATGCCAGACTCGTTCCTGTCCTAAACTATTCGTTCATGCAGATGGCGAGGCAGCAGCGGACCTGGCCTACAATTTCTTGCAGCGCTGGAACCATCATCGAAGCGAACTGCAGTTCTACGAACAATTCCTTCCACTATCCGAGGGGTCCAGCGAGCTCTATCCCGTTATCAAACCTCTACCGAACCTTTTCTACTGCACTTCACACCATGAGCATGAACCGTCTGACTTAACGAATGACCAACTATTACGTTTGGACGGCATGTCATGGGCTGCCACTAATGGGCGATGGCGTCAGCATCGAGAACTGATAAACGAGCTCCGCTTTGGTTGTCTAGACGAGGGCGACCAGAAGGACCGAGGCGTCAGAGATCCTCGCGCGGAAGAAGCTCAGCAATCTCCAAGCATCTTCGCACGGATCAAGAACTTCCTAAAACGACCCTTCAGCCACTTTGCGGACGATGAAGAAGTCGCGGAAGACAACATATATGCTCACCGTCGACGACGACAACGTAAAGTTCGTACCGCAGTGAGTACTGAGCGTACTCGATCTGCGAGGCACAGAAACACTTCGGTGACTGGAGAACCTCCTGCTACTCGTGGTGAGACGGATGAGAATCAGCGCACTCCGATACATAGTGCGGTGGTTATCACTACGATAGATGAGACGACAGGCGCTGAGCAGAGCGCTCTTGCCGTGTCAATGCATAAGCGAAGAGAAGATAAGGGCAAAGCCAAGATAGGTGACACTGATGCTGCCGGCGATGTGGATGAATACCTACCGGAACTATTGATGACGCCCCAACAGATAGCGGAGGCGGAGCGAGGGCGTATTGCGCAGATCGTACGGGAGACTGGCTGGGATGTGAATCGCATTCTTACTCAAGAATGTAGACAGTCCTCCAGAGAGCCCTATACTCAGGTATTCAAAGTAAATCAATCTCACACAAGGATCGATCACTAATTATGCAACTGAGCAGATGTCTCCCTACCCTGTTGCCTGTTCCGTTCAAATTGTGCGCAGTATTACAACGTGGAGCGGTAAGCCCCAGCGCAGCTGTTATTTAGGCTGTCATTTACTCACTGGTTGCGCGTTATTTCTTGCAGGGGCTAATCGTAAGGAAACCTCAATATGTCAGACATATTTTGCAATGATTAAGAAGTCTAAGCATTTCATCCATATCGAGAATCAGGTAACACATTCGAGAACTGGTTTTAAATGACAACCCTTAATCGTCACCTTTTTGCAACTCAGTTCTTCATTACAAATTTTGATGGAGCAAGTGGACCACAGAACGCAATTGGCCATGCTCTGGTCTCTCGTATTGGCAGAGCAGCGCGTAATAACGAGGTACCAGTTACTTCCAACGTTGTGGTGCTATCCCTACTCATCTCCCTTGGTGACTTCAGGCCTTCAAGGTGGTCATTCTTCTACCAGGCGAGCCAGCCATGGGTCCTCTTCCGGAGGTCAAGAATAGACAAATGATTGGCCTGTAAGTAACGCTGCTTTGTCTCAATATCACGCAACTCTAACTTTTGCACTGCGGCAGTCAACATAACGGAATATGGAAAGGCCCTAGATCTATCTTCAAGGAGCTCAAGCGTCGCTTCAACTGTACATAAACTCTGCTACTTAACATTTAACGACCATTAACATGTCTGGGGAACACAGTGAACTTTGAACAGGCCAGCAAATACATTTCGTTCCACGCGCTGCGCGCACATGGCCACCTATTCAAGGTAGGCCCTGTCTCGGATCAGGTGTACATTCATGCCAAGGTTTGCCTCGCTCAGCTACCTGCAAAGATATGTTGCTAATTTGCCCCATCGCTCAGATAATGATTGTTGATGATAAGGAAGCCATCATCGGTTCTGCAAATATCAATGATCGCAGGTATGTACCTTAAATCTAACAGATTTTGCGTTGTACGATTGTTCATCTGACGTGCTTCCTTAGCTTGGATGGCTACCGAGATTCAGAGTTAGCAGCCTGGGTCAAGGATGATGATATGGTAGCAGGTCGTATGGGCGGCCAGCCATTCTACCTCGGTCGATTCTGTCATTCACTGCGCATGTCTCTCTGGAAGGAACATTTAGGTATCTCCAATACTGAGGAGAAGTTACTTGAGATCATCAGCGACCCTGTGTCGGAGCAGGCCCTCAACTATTGGTACCGCCCCGAGCCAAAGATCAACTGAACCACCTTATCAATCCACTGTGCGTCAATCTAGGGACGAGGTTTCGTGCAACAACACAGAGATCTACGAAAGGGTCTTCCCCTATATCCCTCAGAACTCGATACAAACCCTAAAGGAACTAGAAAGACGCAAAGAAGCCTTCCACGCTGTCCCTGTCAACGAGAAGATCCAGGTAAGAGTGTTTGTTTCCTGGTCCTTCAGCAGACAAACTGATACTTGTGTGTCTGTAACAGTGGGAGGAAGAGCTCAAGCAGGTAAAGGGTCACCTGGTAAACTACGCGCTCACTTTCCTAGAGGGTGAGCACCTTGAGGTCTCGATCAGCGACAGCCCGCAGCTACTTCCCTTCAAGACCACCTTTTATTGAGATCCCTTGATCGTCCTTCCGGTGAATCCGTGAGACTGACAGCGATATCGCTCTTCATTTGAGGTAAAAAAGTAAACGAAGGACATTCATTGACGCCCAAGTCTAGTTAGGCCACGCGACAGGGTCGCCCCTGGGGATGGCATTCCAGTCAGCCTGAGGCACGTTGTACTTGGCCCTCAGTGCGGTGATCAACGAGAAGAACTCGTCCTGGCCGACCTTCCTCTCGCGCAGCAGCGAGGCCTGGACCAGCTTGTAGTTGGGGTCAATGTAGGAGTGCAGGGTGCGCACACGTTGGGTTTCGGGATAGATCGAGTTGAACTGCCTCTGCACCAGGATCGTCTGCAAGCGAGCAAGAGGCATAAGTTGAGAGGCAGAAGAGATCAATTGAGGGGCGAGCTTAGTATAGACGTACGTTGTTGAGGTAGGTGTCGTATATCAAAGTGATGTTATCGAAGAGGACGGCGGTCTGCCTGTAGAAGCTGAAGGTGCCACCAGCGACGCCGATGGCGTTACCCGCATTACCTTCAGCCTAACACGTGAACTCCAAGTGAGCGGGAGCGAACGTGGGTCAGCACTGAGAAGGATGGACGCACAGCGAGGTAAGCGTCGAAGGTGCGCTCGTAGCCGGTTACTCCGCAGGTGCCTGAGCCCAGGACCTTGACTGTGGCATTGCTGCTGCAGAAAGCCGAGGAAGCGGGAGGGTAGAAGAAGATGTTGTGCTGCAGGAAGCATGTTAACGTGGTGGTAGCTAGGGGACAGGGAAAGGAATGGTACGCCGTACCTGCCAGAAGCGGCGACCAACGATCGTGATGTTGATGACGCCCTCGTACTGATTCCTCGGGTACGGCCAGCTGGACGACTCAAGTACTCCAGTAGCGTCGCCATTGAGAAGACTGATGTTACCTGCCCAGAATCCCTCTTCCTTCCTCCAGAGTTCGAATTCCTTGAGATCCTTCAGCGGCGCAGTCGTCGGCGAAGGTGTGGGCGTAGGAGTCGGCGTAGGTGTCGGCGTAGGTGTGGTACACGAACAGTCATTGGAAGAGATCATACCTAGTAGTGTGCGACTATGTTAGGCCAACTGAAGCAGAGGGTGAGGAAAGAGGGAAGTACCAGCAAAGTTGAAGTTAATGCTGGTACCGTCAGCACAGCAAACACCCACCAGAGCGCTAAGCAGAAGAGCGACAGCAAGAGCCTTCATTGTGGGAGGAAGGAAGTAGACAAGCTCTGCTTGCTTGTGTCGCCTACTTATGTTAGAGGGACTACAAGTGGCCTTGCTGTAGATGGAAGAAGCGGAGTGAACACTAGAAATTCGTGCGTGTGCACGACGGGATCATCCAAGATTGTCTCTCTCGAAGGAAAAACGTCCATATTTAGGAGCTTGGTGCGCGAATGAGGTGCATGTTGTCTGCACAAAACCCAAACCACATATACCTTACTTGAGAGGAGGGGTGAAAACAATCGACGAACCAGCCGCCACCGCCAAGGCGGAGGGCCCAGGAGAGTAGAGCGTGAGAACAAGTTCCCTGACCGCCTCAGTAGATACCGTGATAAGTAAGTCCAAGGGTTCCTGCACAGGTGATCAGTCATCCAGAGGAAAAAGAACTATCTTAAAAATAAGTTACCTGAAGATGCTGCTTGCTGATACCCTGTCGTGCGGATATGGCAATATGAGATACCACGTCTGTAGCGAGACGGCAGAATTCCTGCTCACATACGACAACATGAGGTCGGCAGTAGGGAAGAAAGCGAGGAAACTTACCGTCCAGTAGTCATAGGTATCGAGGTTATGCATGGAAATAGGCGCCTCCTTTACCGTCCGAAGGAATGCGCTGATGATGAAGGCCAGGCGTACAGCCATCGAGGAGTCACGCTCATCCATGGCAAACAGCTGCTTTTCTTCACCCGGCCAGTGAATTTTGAGCCACTGCGCGGCGACAAGAAGGCGCTCCATCGGCTGCTGAAGAGACTGGAGACCGGAACAGCACATGAGGCTGACCAGGAATTCGTTGGTCAAGCGCATGTGACCCACTGATGCCTGCAGCATCTTTTGCGCCTTCCCTGAATCGGACGGTAGGCTGGAGATCGAATCCAATGAGCTCAAGTTTAAACACCCAAATGATGGACGCTGGAAAGCGTACTGGTTAAGATCAAAGAAGATGAAATCATCGGGATCCAAAAGGTGCGGGACGAACTGATAGCGAGTAGACATGCGCCAGGCTGCCATTACCGTGCGCACAGAGACGTTTGGTTCGGAGCTATCAAAAGCTGAGAGATCAAGGCCTCGATTAGTGGCCGCATTGATGCGTGCTCTTCAAGACGCGTCGGTTACCTGAAGGGTCATTGTATTGAATGCTACTGATCTCACGAACGGAGTGCTTGTCCAGAAAGAGGAGTTGGTTGAGCACCGAGTCTGATAGTTCGTTGAGTATGGTATACAGCACTCCTTGTAGATCAAGGTTTTGTGTGAGAGTATTTAGGATCATCATCGGGCGCTGTTTGGTCATAAGTCAGAGCCATTTCCGGTTTTGCCTCGTTATTAGGACATTACCTTGTTCATTGGTTCGGGGTAGGGAGTCGCAGTCTTGAAGGCAGTGTACGATTGCATTAGAGCGGCGATGATCTGCTGGTCTGACGGCCCTTTGGCCACACTTGACTTGAGCGTATCTTGTATTGCTGCTTTCAGATTCTGAAGACGCTGCATATTCTCATGCTGGAACTATCAGCGTCCAGGAAGGATGAGAGAGCATATAAAGTGAGTGTCTGTTCCCTGTTTCTTTCCAGCCTGCCAATCGAATCAAAGATACCTGAATATGTTTGTAATGATTTGCGAGAGTGAGGCTGGGCTGGAACACGCCGTCAACCTTTCTTTCAAGCTCCGTGTCGTGCAGGTAGTCTGTACATCGCACGCCTCAGTTTGTGTAAACCAATTCATGCAATGGCATTCGCCTCAACTTGGCTTACCTCCGGTGAGAAGGTAAAATGCAGTTCCTGAATTTGTAACGAATTGGTTGATGAGTTTGCCGAGGAATTGGCGCTCCCGACGACCTGAAGTCCTGGAAGAAGATGATGAAGAAAGCGACCCCTGAGAAGTATAGGATAATGAACATGTTACTACCAATGTCCTCTTCGTGTGCACTCGAACCAGTACGATACCTTGCTGTCACTTGATAGACTGGATTCCAGGCCCGAAGTCGATGAAGACAACTTATCTTTGCTTCCGTCAACTGCGGCCGCGGCCTCCTGCTTCTCACCGAGAATGCTGAAGGCTAACACTTCAAGACACTGCGGAAACCACCATTGTAGAATCCTGGTCGTGTTGGGTTAGCTTCGTGCTGACATTCCCTGCTTCCTAGCAGGCGTGATTGCGTACCATTTCCTGTGCGGGTCAGGGTACTTGAGATGGTATGTATCGTACACGCCTGCAAAGGCTGCTACTCCGTTTTTGATCTCCTCAAGCTGACTTTTCAACACCTGCAAAGAAGAGAGCATTCAGATTGCTCCAAACTTCTGCCCATTGCTAGTGCCCTCTGGCGAAGTGTTGTTACCTTGTTCGCCTGCACATCCTTCACCTTTTGGATAGCGTCAACCCAGGAATCCATTTCCTGTTTGGAGCGGGAGAATGGTAAGCCAAACTGTAGCTGTCAAATCAAAGAGATGGATGGCAACGGATGCGTACCTCCGCAGAATCGGCGCAGAGGACCCAGATACGGTTGGGGGTAACGACTTCGAAGGCGTGCTTGGACATCATTCCGTTCACGGAGCCAAGGCGGATGGAGGCCTCTTCGAGCACGATGATGCCCTTACGTTTGGTCTTTTGCTATTTGTTGTCGAACAATCCAAAGACGTCAGCTACTGTGTAGTGTATCCGGATTCGGCAGGTTCACAAGGTTGGTACCTGATAATTTACATAATAGAAGATGAAGAGGCCGTTCAACGAGAAGTAACGCTTCTTCCAATTCTGTATTGGACATATGAATGTTCAGTCACAATAAGGCAGAATTGCAAGATTGTGATCAAACCTTTCTGCGGCCACCACGCTTGAAGAGGTAGCCTTCTTTAGTGGCTTCCAACATGCTCAGATGTTGCTGCAACAGCACGAAAAACAAGAACTTTCAGAGCGTCACGTCTATGGATTGTATTCAGCAGCACGCACCAGCCTTTGTCTGATCTCGCCTACAAGAGCAAGAAGATACGCGGCATGCTGCGAAGCATACACTGCGTTAGCATTATTGATGAGAGCAAATAGACTCGTCAGTTCGTGCACCTTAAGGAATGTAACGTTCTGGCCGATGATGAACTTGAAGCGACCTTGGCGTGTAAACTCATCGACCTTGTACTCCTAATGGAGGCCACAGGGATACGCTGGGTGAGTGCAGGAGAAAAGAAACCTTTGGGCAAGAAGGTACTTTCGTACATCATAGCCTTTCTCGAGACATGAACTAGCAAATTCCAGGCATTTTTGATATTCGGGCTTGTTCTCCTGGAGAGGAAGTTAGATTTTGAATAAGGATGGAGCTCGATCGAGCGATAGAGCGGAAATGGGAGGTACAATCTCACTGATTCCGCTTGAGATACAAAGCATATTCATGAGCTGACCAAGGTAGTCAGTGTAGTCCTTCTGGAAGTTGCTGAATGTGCGACGCTTGTCACTATGGCCTCTGTTTGTCTGTGCGCTCTCCGCTCTCTATTGGTCTTACACGATAAGCGATACTGTGCGCTGAGCTTGGGATGATTCATAGACTGGACGTACGTTGCGGTCCAACATCTCTTCGATTGTGTCGGCATCCTTGGAGGCGATGCCCGCACTGAGAACACCAAGAGACTTGTTGTTCCGACTGAGCTTGAGCTGGAGCAGCGTATGGTTTTGAGAAATAGCCATCGCTATTGCCTAGATGGAAGGAACAGCAATTGCCTTGAACACCACGCTTGCATATCAATCGAGCACGATGGTGTGTACCTTTCCTGCATCTTCCCGGAACTTGTTGTTGGCCAAGTTGAGATCAGTGAGCGAGTGATTGTACTGAAGGAACTTGCAGAGCGCATACACCGAAGACTGTCCAATTCTATTGTCCTCCAGGTTGAGTACTTGGAGCTCCTTTTGATTTGTTCCCGATAGGGCGCTAAAGATAATGTCCACTCTCCGCAACCTGAATCAAGCCAACAATTAGGATCTGCACTGAAAACCACTGCTATTGCCAGGGGCGGATATCGTGCTTATTGTGCGCCAAGTTAAGGTGAGTCAAGCTTCTGTTACAGTGCCTGTCTCACCAAACGAGCATTGTTAGGGGTGGGGTATTAGGATTACTGAGATGAGTGCTGATGTCCGTACAAGAACTGGGCGATGTGTTCGACGGAAGGACGACCGATGTTATTGTGAGATAGATTCAATGTACTGACCGTTTGGTTATCCGCCAGCTGCAGGTGAAATGTGTAAGTAGGTAAAAGCAAAGCAATGCAAGTAGCACGCATACCGCTGCAAACAGAAGGCAAGCTTGCTCATCAGTGACAGAACAATTGACGAGATTGATGTTCTCCAAGTATGTCGTCGCCAGACACTTGATAAGCGCCGTCATCTGTTAAGAACGTAAGTGACTGGTGTAGGATGGGTTGGAACGAGAAATGATGAACCTGAGCCGTTTGGAACGGGTTATTGGAGAGATCAATGCTTGTGATCTGCTGACGACTTGCTAACACCTGCAATACGGCTGACACTCCGTCCTGCGAGGAGCCGTGTGTTGTTATGACAGTGAGTTGCAACATGAATCAAGCATGTCCGACAAACCTTTGAAAGGATGTTGTCCAAAGTGATCGAGCGGATGTGAATCGGCAGCTTGGATACCACTGAGAATAAGTTATCGTACACATTTCGCTTTCCTACAAGAAAAGAATTGAACAACACTATTCCAGTCAAGAATGAGAGTAAGTACAAAGCTCTGCGTACCACTTGAGTTGCGAAACTCAAGGTTGATGAGCGATGGATTCTTCTGACATATCTCGATGTACTCGAGTTCAAAGTCTAGTATTGTGTTGTCAGCTTCTCCTCTCCCATGAATCGCAGGAAAAGAAGGGGAACGCACCTCCGCCAAACTTGCAATCAGAGATGTTGAGCTGTTTTCGTGCAAGGATAAAGGGAAGAATGAGTGGGCAGCTGATGAACACCCAAGGAATGCAGGAAGCTGTGTACAGTGTTCAAGGAAGGATAGGCCTTGAGCAGTTTCTGAATGGCGATGTTGAAGGTAAAGCGACGATAGATGTTGTTGATGGGAATGTATATGATTGAAGGCGGGGAGGGCTGGCCATCAAGCCTCTGTCTCATATAACGGTATGCGGTCACAAGCTTCTCGCCTGCATTCAACGTGAAATGAGTCATCCGACGATAATCGGTTTGGGAGATGGAGACACTGTACCCGTGAAAGAGAATGTCCGAGGCCGGTTGAGCTTCGCCACCTGCGCTGCGGACAATGCTGGAGTTGTTACCACGGCTGATGCCGATTGAGTAGCCAACGAGTACGCCGAAGACAGGCCACTAGCACCTTTCAACAAAGAGACGAACGCCGTAAGGAGCAGATGCACACGACCAAACCATACTCACGTACTTGCGGTCGGATAGGCGGAGGACGAGGAAGACAGGCCAACGCGTGGGGACATGGGAGGAGAACTTAGAATGGAAGGCTCAGAATTCAGTGCGGATGCCAACGTGGCCGGGTCGTCATCATCCTCACGCTCGTCCTCCGTATCAGTCGTGCTCCCGCTATCATCCAAGTCTAGCTTAGGCGGCGCTGGTGGAGCTTCGGGCTTTTGCATGAGCCTCGCCTACCCCATGGCACAACATGTCAGTTAGTGTTGATAATCTGGGGAATAATGTGCGAGCTGTGTTAGATGGATCTCCCCATACCCGATGCAGCGCCTTCAACCACTCGAGCTGAAAACATGCCATCCACACATCACATGTTCAGTTCAACACTGCGAGTTGACTCTTGAGATGCAACACACATACCCGCTCGGCAAGGGTGGCCGCGGCAAGATAGGCAGTGGGACGCTGGCTATGAGTGATCTGAAAGCAATACGCAGCGGATTTGGTTGCCCATTCGTTTACTCTGAAATGTGAGAGATGAGAGCACAAGTTAGACCAACACAAACAAGTAAGAATATCATTTCACCAGGATAACTTCACCTGCACTCAAGAGTAACATTGTCCATCGCGATTTGGCCTACGGGACGCAACTCCTGGATGCACACATCATCACGATCAGCGATCAAGCGGAGAGAATGTCGTAACGATTGCAATGTTTGGGGATGGGAAGCGCGCACCTTTTCCTTGCGGTAGTAGCATAGCGCGGTTCGTCCCAACACCTGCATGTGGGCCCCCACGGCGCGAATGGTGAGAATATTCGACACAGAATGCACGCACGTGTTGGGACGAACGTACAAACCAGTACTTCTTCCAGTCCCCGTTCTCCTTCCGCAGTAACAAGAACCCCTCCTGTCATGATCCCAAACACCCGGGTTAGATATATATACTTTTATGAATAGGATAGGATGTTTAATGATTTTGATATTAATCAAAAATCGTTTTTCTTTCCAATAAAACGAGAAATAATTCCGAAAAGGAAATAGGAGTCAGCAGCACACACCCTTGTTGTGTCCACCAGCACCACGGGCAGGGGCACCCTTTCTAGTGACATCTTGAAGCCGCAACACAAGTTTGCTCTTTCTTTTTATTTCTTTTCTGCATTTAATTAACTGTCGACAGATATCATCTCATTCGCTCGGAGTTGTCCCACAACAAAACAGACGCAACAGCGTCGGCCTTAGGTTTCTCTTTCGCCCCTACCGCGTACTGTACGGAGGTCCATGAAGACCCTCAAGGAGCCGCTCACGCAGGCGAAGCATGCACACAAGGTGAACAAGTTTTGCGGGTGCCTCCCCATCTCGTGCCGATGGAAGCTCTTCAAGTGCTTCCGGGCCATCCGCAAGAAGTGCTGTTGCTGTTGCTAACAGCTCACAAGCAGCAAGTTGCCACTTCATGTAAAGTAACACAAAATTGGATAACATATTTCAAATTCTTTTGGATCAGAGAAACAAAAGGAAAATATTTTCTTTTACATATTTTAGGCGAAAGGCGCGTTACTTGGCGAGCGTGTAGCGCGTGAGCAAAATGGGAGAACATCTCGTCGTAGCTGTGGGCGGTGGCCTCTCGGCAGCACTCTCTCATGTGGTTTCGTACTCTTTCGGTATAGCAAACGTTGATCTAATTTTCAATGTTTTATTTTTTAATTGCAATCGAAGTAACATTTTATCAAATGTTGGGGATGCAGATGTATTGAAGGTGCGCCGACAGGTTGGCCGAAGCTGGCTGCCCCTACACGATGGCTTTGTGCATGGTCTTGCAGCCAACCTCGTCGGCTGGGGTCTACACGGTACTCTCTGCCTCTTTGGCAAATATTTTATTTTATTTTATTTTATTTTATTTTATTTTATTGGGTTGATATTAAATAATCTTATTGAATAATCTTATTTAATTCTTAAGTATAATTTTAGAGGAAAATGTTATGTTGCTAACGGAGCATTCAGGTATTCTCAAGTTCGCGGGATACAACGTGCTCAAGGAGGAGCTCCACGATTCCTTCTCCGGATGGCCAGTCAGCCCTTACCTTGTGTGCTCTCTGATGGCGGAAACGGCCGCCACTGTCGTGCTCGCTCCGTTCCATGTCTGTGAGGTATACTCGCTGAGCCACTCGCTTTGGGGTTATCGAGCTTTGATGGATTTCAGATTGCCTGTGCCGGTCCCAAATACTGATGGATCTTCTTCTATGCAAGGTCAAACTACTGTCAGATCCTCTTTTTGCGCCCAGTCTCATCAGCGTTCTTCTCAAACTTGTGCGCCTCCACGGAGTTCGAGGGTACGTGCACGCTTCGAGCTAACGAATCCTAGCCACTCAGCTTCTAATCAAAGGATGGAATGGCATGCATTTGCAGGCTTTACACAGGATTTCCTCTTTTGCTTGCACGGCAGCTAGTGGCTGGTGTCCTCAAATTCTACATGTTCGAAAGGATTGCTAGAGCGGCATTCGAATATCTTGAAGAGGACTACAAAAAGACTCGTGAAATTACCCAAGTACGAACTCCCCCACTTAGACTGGACCTCAAAGTAACATCATGTTCTGCTTGCAGTTAAAGAGAATATCGAGTGTATTTATTTCTTCACTTCTCACATCGGCCGTATGTGCCATCGCATCAAGCCCATTTGACGTCCTATTCAGCCACGCTGTAGTCTCGTCCGAGTCAGCCTCGCACGCCGTATCTCATGTTGGCATTGCAGGTACGTATTCTTCTGTTTTCCCTTCAGAAAGGTATCACTGACGACATGTCCTTCTGCAACGCAGGACTTTTCGCTGGAACATCAGAGAGGATTCTGGCCAGCATCATCAACAATTTCCTCATTTGGTTTGTCCTCCCAGTTATCATGATGGGCTACAATCCGTTCACTTATTCTGGTTTCTGTGCGTGTAGGCTCATCTACGACTATTTCAAGTACTCCATCGGCAAGTAGTTTACTCATCGAGAAGAGTGTGGTGGGCTGCTTCCGCTTCTTTCGCTCGGGACCGAAAATGGCAACTGGTGTGATTGGAGTGTGGGGTGATGTCTGGTCGGACGAGATGGGTGATACTCAATAACTGGGCCTCACAACTCGACATCTGCCCCGAACTTTATTCCTGGATCATTGGGTGTAGTCTTCTTCTTCTTCGTGGCATTTCTTTCTTCCAAGTTGAGTTCGTGGATAACTCCGCAAGGTGATGGTGCGCGCTCGGATAATAGGAACTAAACCACACAAGGCACAACCTTGGCAGTTACAGCCAGCGGCGAGATGACCACGACGCGTGGGCAGCGACACCAGGTGCAGCAGAAGAAGAAGAGCAAGGCAGCCCAGAAGGAGGAGCCGTTCGTGCACGGGGTGTATCGGCGAGTGGGCGTGTGGGTGCTGACGAGGGAGGCCGGGTGGGGCGAGTGGGCGGAGGACCGGCGGCTGAGGGCCGTGCGCGAGGCCTGGGGGTGGGCCAAGCATCAGCCCGTCTGCGGGCGCGCCCTCCCAACCAAGTTCGTGCGCGATGACGAGACCTACGCGCGCTGGTGTCTGGCTTTCCTCGTCAAGGAGGCGCGCGCTCACGGAGGGTGGGACCAAGCTCGCGTCCGCTTCGAACAGTGGCTGGACGCTGGCGATGAGAACGAGGAATACAAGATGACACTTGGTGATGATGGCGATGATGGCGATGACGAGAAGGAGCAGGCCCAAAGGGGAGTTGACATGACGAAGGTGGTGGAGGAGCTGTGGACGGCTATTCGCGCCCTGCAAGATGAAGTCGGGGCACTCAAGGTAGAGCTGCAGCGCAAGGAGCGCCAGATCGAAGCACTCAAGCTGAAGGTCAGCGGCCATGAGACTCCAGGGAGAGGAAAGGAACGGCTGGAGAAGAAGACCGCCACACCCCGACAGCTGAAGCTGCATTCTCTGAGCCGCAGCAGCGCATCTGAGCCTGAGTGCGACATGCACCCAGAGCGGCCTCTGGCTCCGAAACAAGAAGCATTGCCAGAGTCCACAGTGAGCATCACCTCAAGTACCACTCGACAGAGCAAGCCTACGGAGAGTCTGCTGAGCTCACCCATCAAGACCAGGTCATCCACTTCGAAACCCTCCACATCAGCCCGGACCATTGAGAGCATCAACCCTAGTTTCAGTAGGATTACCCCATCTCCACGCTCTTCAGTTTCCACTCCTGGGCCGCCCCATTCCTGTCCCTCTTCACCACCATCACAGAACCTTACCAGTACCTGTGCGGATAGATTGATCAGTGCAGATGGGGAAACTGAACAATACGCAATGTCACCCAATTTCAGGTACGTAACTGCACGAAAGGACCTGGTTTGTGTCATGACCTATTGCCTAACAAACTTGTTCCTTTCATGTTGATGAATGATTCTAGCTCTGATGAAGATGATGATGACAAACCGAAGCCGAAGAAGCACATTCCAGGCTGGGCGCAAGAGGATAGACTCATCACCTCATTGATTCAACAGCAAGAAGTGGATGCAGAGGATATCTTTGATGTTGATGTGATCTTTGCTATGGATGGTACGTCATAGGATTGATCCCTGTGATGATAGCTTGATTGATCATCTCATCATGACCAATGCTTACGGCTACCTTGGTCGAGCAGAGGTGTTCCCCAGGCGTGCAAAGATACGAAGAAGATACAAGGGCAGCTTAGAGTCCCTCCCCAACTCACCTACATCGACTGAGGAGGTACAGGAGTACAAGCACCGCATGTACCAACTGCGCCAGCAGCCTCTGCTCCACAGGCTAGACCTCCATCGAGCATAAATATTTGAAATTCCTTTCTATAACGCCACCTTAAAGTTTAGAAATTAGATTTCATTTCATAAATCGAAAATTAAAATTCGAACAAGCTCTGTCCAACCCCGACGTCTTGAGTCCGAAACGAGGAAGGTCATACCTCCCCACAGCACACACTGCAGATAAAGAGAGGAGGATGGAGCAGGAGGAGGGGGCGGGCACGATCGGACGACTTGCCCGTGTGCGCAGTGCTGATGGAATTGCCGATCATCACTGGCCGCCCCAAGAAGACGACGATAACGATAGCGGCCCCCAAACTACCACAACAACAACAACAACAACAAGAAGAAGAAGCGAGGAAGGGAAAACGGGAAGGGAAGACGCTGCCGGAAAAAGTGAAGTAAAAGAAGAAGAAGAACAAGAAGAAGATGAAGAAGATGAAGAAGAAGAAAGACCGCTCACGCCCCGAAGGCGTGCGGTGGCTGCCCTCGCGTGGCGGCTGTGGGGAACAAACAAGAAGTCCGAAGAGGAGAAGAAGGAGGACAACGGACCGTCGGGCACTTCTTCTTCCGGTTTCAGTTTGGGGGAGGCCGTGGCGACCACCACCGGTGGCGACACTGCGCCGACACCAAAGGCGTTTGGCGAAGAGGGCGCTGCAGCAGAGCAAGACCACCAGTGGGCGGTGCTCGCTTTCGTTGCTCCGCTGCTCGGGCCGACCAGTTCGCCCCAGCCCTCCTCCTTCCTCCACCGCCTGTGGATCGACCGGTATATCTCCACCACCACCACCACAACATCCCTACTACCACCACCAACCTCAACCCACCAACCAGGCGGTGGTTGCTTTCATTCTTTCCTTTCTTCCATTTCTCGTCGGTGGTGATGATGGTAACTGCAAGATAGGTAACTAACTTTTACCTCCGAATTGGTTGACATGGCCAGGTTTGAGGAGGTTTTGCAACGCTATCGCGCGCACATGAGCCGGGAGGATGGTACAGAACCCACAGTACTGGGTTCTGCGACGGCCAGCCAGACGCTGGCGACTCATCGTCAGGTGAGCCGAGAGCGCAGGAAGACTGCCGAGGCCCAGGAGATCGCCGCGTGTGCCGGCAGGCTGATGAATTTTGCGCTGATGTGGATCGGCGCCTATCCCGAGGACTTTACGGTCCATGCTGCTGACCAGAGGTCTACAGCAGAACATCCTGTTGAGCGCATGACCCGCTTGGTGCGCGAGTGGCGGGACCATTTGATGAATTCGTTCTCCTCTTCTGGCAGCAGCATCACCACAGCCACGCGGTCACCAAAGAGCAAGCCCGCGAGCGAGGGTACTACATCAGCCTTTGCATCAAAGCATGCTGCCACGGCTGCCCGCCTCATTCAGCAATTGGAAGCGGCATTTGAGACGAAAGTATTTGGGATACACGATCCGCACTCGCTGATAGTGCGTGCTGGATCTCATGTTCGTAACGCGGTCACCTCTCAAGCGACCATTACTCGTCGTCGATCGCTGCGTGTGATCGTAGGTGGGTCGCCTCCTGTGCTCGTAACGGCTCGTGAATCCAACGATTCACTCTCATCAACGATAACATACTCAAAACCTGAAGTGAGCAAGCCAGGTCTAACACGTACCTATCTATACTCACTAGAGCTATCATACATATGCAAACTTACTGGAGGGAATCAATCAACAGCCAGACCGATCATGCCATCCGTCGACTTTATGGCGTTTGATGCAGAAGATATTGCAAGGGAGCTGACTCTGATCGAATCCGGCCTCTTCAGTCACATACGGCCTCGTGAACTGCTCAATCAGGTGCACTGATCTCTTTTCTCTGCATAATGGGCGGATTCTAACCTTGATGTGCATAGGCATGGCAGCGGAAGGACAAAGAGAAGCTGGCTCCCAATGTCAGTCGCCTTATTGCCAGATTTAATGAGGTATGTACTCTTTCCGTAATGACCGAATGGCGGAGCTAACTGTGAATCTTGGATCAGGTGGCTTACTGGATCGCTACGGAAATCCTCCAGACGAAGGGCGGCCAAATGCAAGCTGTCGTCATCAAGAAGGTACCCGCACATACAGGGATCTGTTCTATCAATCCAACTTATCGGCGCATGAATTTTATCCAGTTTGTGAATGTGGCGAATCGATGCTATGAAATGGGGAACTTTAACACACTGATGGAAGTCATATCCGGTCTCGGGCATTCCTCCGTAAAGCGGCTGAAGGTACGCGCCGAGAAATCCCTCTCGTACAATATTGAATCACATCTGGCTGAAATCGATTACGACAGAATGCTTGGCGGTGTCTTGATGATCGGCACCGTCGCCGATTCGAAGAATTGGAGCAGCTTATGAGCCCTCGTAATAATTTCAACGACTACAGGTTCACTTCATACACTTGTAGTCTGACCCTCAAGTTGTCAACTTACCGGTCGTTATAGGGATGTCCTCAAGAAACGAACTCTTGAACAAGTGGAAAAGGAGCGAGAGAGAATGCAGAAGAAGAGCAATAAGCTTGTAATTGTCCCGCCGATTCTGCCTTACTTTGCGCTCCTGCTGCGCGACCTCACATTCCTCAATGAGGGCAATCCCAAGTACCTTACGCCCGAGGACGAGAAATGTGGAAACGACCGAGACGAAAGTGAGAAAGGAGAGCAACAGCATGAGACAGATCATGTGGAAGTGAATTGGGATCTGATGGTGATGCTGAACCAAGTGAGACTGGTTATACAGCAGTACCAACGATTCCACTACACATTCATCTCCAAACGAGAACTACGCCGCCTCCTCCTGAACCTTCGCTACGTTGACGACGAGAACGAACTCTGGGCACTTTCCCAGATTGCATTCCCTCCAGCTCTGGAGATGAAGAAGACGCACAGAAGGTGAGCATTTCCACAAGGAGCTCTTATGTGTTTTCCAGAGATCTCATTTTAATCCACCACACAGATCTCTGTCTGCGCCCTTGCGACATAAGTTGGAGGCCCTCCTTCATGACAGTAGGCAGCGAAACAAGGACGATAAAAGCCGCAGCAAGGAGAGCGTGCTGAGTGATGAAGAGGCTCACGATACTCTGGAATTCACCGTCTCTGCTGCCGAAGAGGAATGGGAAAAGGAATCCACACATGTCCTGCATTCTCGCTCGCAGCCCAATGTGGAAGCGGAGATGTCCTCTCGCCGCAAGAGGAAGATCGCGCAGAGCAGAGAAGAAACATCGCAGCCGGGAGCCAGGCGACGCTGGGAGGATAGTAAGAAGAAGGCCGAGTCCATGTGGGACCAGTTCGTCCACCGCTACTTCGGCTCGCAAGTCCCAACCAACCGGTACGCCTACCCTATCTCCTCATCCATGCCCATCTTGCGGTTCCTGATCGCCACTTCTGCACGATACAGCGAGAACACAGACAGCTGGCGCTTCTATCAGTCCCTGTCTCGCGGCATGGAAGATATGATGGGCGAGAGCAACGCCTCGCTCCGAACCAAGATCATCGGCCGACCATCATCACCGTTGGCCAACTCGAGTCGCGAGGATCTCGCCGCCTCCAAGTCCAGCACTCTGCCCGATACCGCAAGCAAAAAGTTCAAGCAGGTAGCCGAAGAGGCCAAGAGGCGCGCCAGTGATGCCGACGAACATGGGGAGGGCGTGGTCACTTCGAGACAGCGCGGAGGGAGCGGCGACTTCTTCCAACAGCTCAGCGGCGGAGCCAAGGAGATGATGCACAAGACTCCCCAACTGGCGCAGCAGCCACCCCAACTGGCGCAGCCTCAACGCGGGCGTGCCCAGACCACGGTGACCGAGAGCCCGAAGCTTCCCACTGAAGGCATTCCGCGATCGCAGTCGGATCAGGCGAGCCCTCGAAAACGACGAGAACGTGAAGGCAGCTTCCTCTTCTTCGAGAACCTGGGCGAAGGCGCGCAGGTCATGCTCCAGCGTGACGTCCTTCCATCCACGCGACCCGAACCAGCGTCGCCTTCTCGCTCGACAGAGCCATTGATGTTGCCTGACTCGTCCAATCATGCCACCACACGCAAAGGTAGAGAATCTCAGGTCGCTCTGTCTACCGCCTCTACCGACAAACTGTCTGCACAAGGCTGTGTCGAAGGTGAGGAGGACTGATCATTCCTACATGTAGGAGGAGAGCAGTAAGCTTAGCACCCAATAATGTGATCCTCCGCGCTCACTGTACAGATTTGATTTTGGTCCTCTTCAATGTGGACTTCGGGTATATACTCAGTAAACTTTTGCCTGTGGTTTTTTGGGTGCTATGTGCTCCCACATAAAGTCATGCGCGGCCGTTACCGGCCCACCAAAAGCCTCCTCTGCATCCTTCGCCATGTCTTCTGCGCTTTCCTGGTTAAACGCAAAAGGTGAGTGGAAGGAGTTTTGAAGCAGGAACTTCGTGTGGTGGTACCTCGCCAACATTTGCGGAACGAACGCTGAAATGCGTCAGGATCAGCTTTTTCGCCCTGATGCTCTTCGCAAAAGCTCCTGCCATGGCTACATTTGTATGTTTAGAGGAAGGGTGCACAGCTTAGTATGGGCTTGGCTCACTTACCGGCAGTAGAGTGCCCACGCTTGATCGCCTCGGAGCGGAGTCGTCGAGGAAGTGTTGCTTCATGTATGAGTAAGTCGGCACCTTGGGCGATGTCTGCAATACCGGCAGAATCGCAGGTATCTCCCAGGACAACTAGCTTGCGGCCAGGCTTCGGTGGTCCCACCACTTCTGAGGGATGCAACTATAACCCAAAATATTAGCAAAGCGGATAGTAGCGGTAAGTAGAAAGGGTGTATACAAGTGTTCCATCAGGCAGCGTGACGGGCCTGCCTGCTTTAAGTTCTTTATAGGCAGGCCCTGGTGGCAATCCCTTGGCTGTGCATAACTCAACGTCTATGTTCCCTTGCGATGCAGCCTCCTGCACCACATATCCCCAGCAGGGCACTTTGTGTCGAAGTTGTCCCGCTCGTACCCAAATCTAGACGATTGGGCCGGCTTAATTTCATAACTGCTGAATTCGAGATCGCTAAGGGTACCTTATCGTCTTTGAAGATGTTCCACGTGCCTGTCTTATCCGCTCGAATGTTCCGTTCCCTGAACGTGAATGAGGACCAAGCGAGGAGCTATGAGAATCGGAGAACATAAATCGTACTTGAGATGAGCATCGCTGGGCTTATCGGTCTGGGCAGCATCAGGAGCTAATAACTCATGAACGAACACCGGCAAATCCAGAGTAGGTCGGGTGGTGGTCAAGATAGCTTGCACAAAACGGCGAAGCCCTTGTGGTCCGTACACATGCAATGGCTCAGTTCGTCCTGATTGTTGTACCGCTCCGCAGCAGATATCGTGAATGAGACCAGGCAGTCCCAGTAACTGCGAACAGGGAACAGGAAAGAAATAAGTGTCAGACTCTCCACATCCGCAATTGGAGGGCAGCAGGTACGTGATCGCCGTGAAGATGAGTGATGAATATGTGCTCCACATACTTGGATGAGATTCCGGCACACCTGATGAACTGATGTTGCGTCGCTTCGCCGCAGTCAAAGAGCAACAGGCGCTTATCTGTCAAGAGAGAAGTCAATGAATGCGTGATGTCCTTGATCATGTCTCCTCCCGCCTTTACGCGCGTGTAGAGAGGAGTGGCCACCGTACCGAGCTTCACAGCTACGGCCGAGGTGTTGCGCTCCGGAGAAGGCACGCTCGACCCCGTCCCCAGGAACACCACGGCCATCCCCTGGAACTGGGCTGCACCCGCACGACGTTAGCCAACCTCGGAAACTCTTTGATAATAAATTGGATTTAAAATATTAATTATTTATTCATTTAAATGTACATTTAAATGAATAAATGGCAGTATTTTCATTCATTTTTTTTCCGTAAATCAATTTCATGGATCGGAGTAGGTAAAGTACTTTGGGAATTGTCATTTTCTTCGGATAGACGCGTGGCCACTGAATTGTGGTAGGCACGCGCTGCATAGCGGAAGACCAGGCCAGAAGAAGAACCTCCCATCGACGCTACTCGAGTAGAGGAGGAAACAAGAAAGAAATTCGTCATCCTTATCGCGCTACTTGGAATTCGTGGCAGCTGGAGGTGTAGTGCCGATCTGGACGATGGAGGCATGGCCAGGAGCCCTCGGCATGATGATGCTCGCCCACTGTGTAGAGCTGCTGGCGTCCCGCAGCGAAGGACCGGTTGCGTTACGGAGGCCCTCATCTTCTCTTGGGCCTCTTTTTATTTGCGCAAACTATTTCCAGGTTGTTGGAAGTTTGGAATGTCATTTTCGAAATGTAAAGCATTTATGGAATTTCAGAAATGTGGTGAAGAAGAACTGCTGTTCGACGCTGGCGAAGTAGCACCAGGAGGGCGCTAGAGGAGGCCATGGGGCGCGTCGCGGTCTTCTCGATGTTGGTGGTGTGCTTCACTCTCTTGTTCTCTCTCGGTTCGTGTCCATTTTCCTTTTTCCTCGGAAAATAATTTATAATTATATTCTGTTATAAATATTTATTTCCCAACTTAATTTCTGTACGTGATGGTAACGGTCACCCACAACAGGTGAGGGGAAGCTCGGTCCGTTCGTTATCGGCCACCGGGGAGCATCCGCGGAGCTGCCGGAGAACACGATGGCAGCGTTCGAGCGTGCTCTCAACTACAGCGGCATCGCGGGCATCGAGACGGACCTGCGTCTGACCAAGGACAACGTCGTTGTCCTCATCCACGATGATGTACGTACATCTCACAACCCTGGCGGGTTTGTTTCGTGGATGATGACCGGGATTCACCGGCGGACAATACCGATGAGAGAACTAAAGCACTGCAATGGCACCGTGTGCGTGGTATCATGCAGACGCTCAACCGGACGACGAACGGCACCGGTTATGTCGTCGATTATACGTGGGCCGAGCTTCAGAAGTTCTCAGCAGGCTACCCTCGGCTGTTCGGCGATAAGTATCCCGATCTCAAGATTCCCAGCTTCAAGGAGGCCCTCAATCTGCTTCTGAACGCCTCCAGCAATGCGATCATCATCATGGACCTCAAGGTAGAGGGCTTGGGCAAGTACATCTACGACGTCATCCAGGAGGTACAGCATGCACATTGATGATGTTTCGCACCCGAGAGCGGCCCATCGCGAGACTAAACTTGGAGCAATTACCTGGGAATGTCTATCAGGTCAGTCGAGAGCGCAATACGACGGCTCTTTACGATCGTGTGGTGGCCTCCTGTTGGAATGACACCCAAGTCGCAGACATCGGTCAGTATCTCAACATCACCGTTAAGCAGAAGCTGGGTTCTGCCCCTAAAGCTGGTTCGCTGCTCCTGCTAGTTTCGTCTTTAGATCTTCTCACTTCGAATTTCCCCGCGTCCGTACCTCTATCTAGGAGAGGACACGAACACCTTCTTCTCGAACCTGCTGGGAATGGGCGTTCATGCGTTTTCCCTTAACTTTCTAACACTTACCTCCGAATTCATCGATGCTGCCCATCGCAGGTACGCTACAGTGATTGTGTACACAAGCCGGAAGGCTGAGGTTGAGTTCATCACATCAGGATGATGCCCGTGGTGGCGTGGACGCCCAACAATCAATCGGAGGTCATGCCGCTGATTGAAATGGGTGTGGACGGCTTCATCACGAACGAACCCGGCAACGTGCTCGGCTATGTGACCGAATACTTTGTGGGCAACTCGCGTTCCGAAGACAAGTTCTCGGTGTCCGACATGGTATGGGCCGCTCTCGGCAGCGCCGGTACGTCCTCCGTCCCGTGCATTCCATTCCATCATCCCGTCACATTGATGGTCCGTTCCGTCCACGGCGCGTGTGCTCAGGTGGAGGAGCCATTCTGGGTGGTCTGGTGGTGGGTCTCTGGGCCTTCTACCGCTCCCGAGGCAGGAACTATGAGATCATCAACGCTTGAGCGGCATGTTATGTTGCCTGGCAACCAACGTTGACCATTTCAGGAAAATGTTTTCTCCTCCATTCCCCCCTATCCCATCCTTTATCCTTCCTTTGGGAGGTGGTCCTCCTCTTCATCGTCAGACCCACCACCACCAGCGCGATGTTCCACTCTCACAAACTCAAGCCCATCACCCCAGCAGTGCGGCCTGCAGAGCCCCCGGCCTACCGGGACAATCCCAAAGCGCTGTTCCAGGTGCAGCTCATGTCCGACCTCCACATCGAGTTCCCCGGCACCCTCCAGCGCCTCCCCTCCTTCCAACCCCGCGCCCCCTACCTCGTACTCTACCCTACTACCCTACCCTACCCTACCCTACCCTACCCTACCCTACCCTACCCTACCCTACCCTACCCTACTACCCTACCCTACCCTACCCTACCCTACCCTACCCTATTGGCATAATTGTGCATCATTGTTAGGAAAAATGGGGAATTAGTCAACGTTCAAACATATACGCCATAAATATGAATATATTTAAATATATATCTTGACCACGTGTGGCTGACCGAGCTGACCAGTGTGCTGTATGTCCTATGGTGGCAGGCTCTGCTGGGGGTACACACCTTGGTTGGATGTGTGCAACGTAATGCTGATGCTGATGCTGATGATGATGATGATGTGCATGATGATGTGCATGATGATGATGATGATGATGATGATGATGA
>CDEZ01019543.1:0-10888 GCA_000826365.1 Acanthamoeba royreba | reverse complement strand
TGCACTGCGAAAAATAAGTCTGCATCTGGCTGGCATCTAAGTGCCAGCCAGGCGCACCCAAATTCAGCCGGATTTAAACGTGTACATTGATGTCTGGTGGGCGTTGTGGCGTGCACAAACAAGCGTCTGGCCGTCAAATTGTAGGCATGCGGAGAGCACATAAAGGCGTCCTGGGGCACACAGAAAAGCATCCTGCCATCACTTTGCATGCACATGGGCACGGCCTGCATCATCGTCAGAATTGATAAAATAAATCTTTTTAAATTGGCCAAAGAAAACAACCAAACAAGTTGTGTGGACGGATGACATTGAGGGCACGAGTTTCAATGGCCCTTGGATCTTGGCTTGGCCTTAGCTCGATTTGTAGTAGACCTGGTCGAAGGCTTGGTCTTTGAGACACTTGCCAGGTTCTTACGCTTGATACCATGCTTGCCAGGAGGAGGAGTGGCCAATGAGTCACGCTCGACCAGGGGGCTGGTTGTCATTGGCGGTTCTTGATTGCTCCACGCGATCCAGAACCGTGCACCATCAGTAACCCATGCCTCACTGGAGGGCGAGACAGAGTTGGAACGGAGGAGGGTACTGGGCCTGGGGAACTGCAAGTGGATGCAGCCACCAGGTGCGTCAAGCGTGGCACAGCAGCCCAGCTCTTTCTCAAGAGCATAGCCCGCCTCCTGTGAGAGAGCGACCATGCAAGCCGGGGCACTTGATGGCAACGTAGCAGGATGAGCTGTAAAGAGTGTGGGTGCAGCAGACTCATCTGATCGAAGTACGAATGAAACCTTATCCACTATTCCCCCTGGCAGCTCTCGTAAGGTCTGCACAATGCAGAACACTAGCAAAGAAGATGAGTTGAGTCAATCAAGCATTTGTGTTGAGGTATGCAGTACCATATGATGCAGTTCTCTCTGGCTGCACCACAGTGAGGACGCCTACAATAAAAAAATCATTAGGTTGAGAAGATGCTCAACAGACTAAAGTACCTTGATCAACATCAGGTGAAGGGCGCATTGGTGACACAGAACGGATGTGCCTTACTTCAGACTCTTCTTCTTCAGTGTCTTGTTGTGCATTGCTTGATCCTGTGGGAGCCATATCATTGTTTGTAATTACATCTCTCAATAACACAAACACACATACCCAGTAATTCCTCCAGATCAGCTGCCATCAGTTCACTCATTGACACGCCAGCTTGCTCTGGATATGACATCAGTATGAAAAGAACATCAGAGATTGCAGAGGTACCTGATAAAACTGGGGCAGGATCTTTTGTTCTGGTCCGTTCGTCTTCTCCACTCTCCTTGTTCATCATTGAGGTGGGATTCTCATTAAGAGCTTCACGTACAAGATCCATGAATGATGAGAACTCTGCAAACTCATATTAAAGAGTGAGATCTCAATGTTGGCCAAAAAGAGAGGAAGCACCTTCAGTCTTATTCACCTCACCCTCAGATGGAATGCGTGGTGTCCACTCCTGTGCAGAAGAGATATGATCAGCCTGTGAACTCCATCAATAAGAAGAGGAGAAGCACGTACTGGATGGACCTTCTTATACATCTCATCAATGCTTATATTGGTAGTGTGCTTGGAAGTGAGTAGAACAAGGTTTCTTACTCTGTCCACCCAGAAGGTCATCGCATCCAGACTGAATGCCAGGGGATTGTGTGGCTTGTTGGGCTTGTTCACCAGCTCCCTGGCCCTGTGACAAGCATCCACAGCGATCTCACTGCGCATCTTTAGAGAAGTGGCCACTTTGAGCCGAAACTCATAGGAGGTGGTCCCGCCACTCATCATCACTCTGAAACGGTCCTCCACAGCATCACGCAGGAACCGATACATCTTCTCCCGTTTGTTGCGAAACTACAGCTCCCCCACCCATTCAAAGAAAAGCAGGTCAAATAAAGATGTCCAGTAAAATGACAGGGAGATTACGTACAGACTTAGACTTTTTCAAGATGAGGTTCACTTGATCTTGGGTAAGTGTGACACTCTCTGAGAGTTTGTCAGAGATCGCGTACCCAATATCATCGTTGATTGAGTAATGCCCTGGATCAGCGTGAAACTTCACTAGAAGTTCATAGAAGATCCTCTTCCGTAGTTCAGAGTCGGTGATGGATGGAAGAGATGGGGCTGATCGCTCCAAGTGCTTGGTTATGGTGGCGTTGAGGAGGTGCACCTCTTGATGTAGTAATTCTAGCCCTTGAACCACCCATTCATCTCTCATCTGCCCGGCTCGCTGCACAGAAGAGAGAATAATGTCTTCTATCACCTTAGGAAGAGTGGCCATGAAGGTGTTGGAACGAAAGCAACTTACAACACGATAACACAGACCTGCCAAATTGTTGGTGTGCCACTTCCACGAAGAGATTCAACATTGTGTGGAATGTGAATAATGATAAACCTTCTCCACGAAATTGAGAGTTGCAGTCATTTTGGGCGGTGAAACGATGGAGCCGGCCACAGGACAAAGGCTCTACTACCACGAGAAAAAGTATTGAATAATTTATTATTATTTTTGTTTTTTGCAATAACCATCCAACTCATTCTGATCTAGATGGACGTGCCTCCTATGCAATAAAACTGTGCTCCTCAAGCATCGATGGGAACACTGCCGTGGTCAAAGGCACCTTGCACGTGAAAGACAAGCAGCACTTTCAAGTAACATTATATGCAATCATTCTATTAAAATAGTGTTTGACTTTGTTTGTACAGGAATGAGCCCAATGGATGAACGGCCCATAGCAGTGCTGGTGTATCTTCACGCACTCTCTTCCTGCCAAGCAAGGTACCTGTTTGCGATCTTGAATGCCGGTTTGTTCTCATAAGATGTGCTGGAAAGTGGTGCTCACCTTCAAGATATGGAGGAGAGTGAGTCGGAATCCAGCACAGAGAGCTTTGATGATGAGAGAGAGCAAGAAGAGGATGATGATGAGCAACTGGAAGAGCTGCATCATGCAATTGGTCCTCGCGTCAGCTTTTCTTTCTGGTTGGCCACAACCTCTCACAGTTGCATGCACAATCACACGCAAACAGGGTGCACCATCACGATCAGGTACCTTTGACACCTGGACGACGCACCAGATGTACATCTGGGCACACCAACATTCTGTGTCCCAACGGGCGATCCGCGATCTTCTCCACTCGATGCACAATCCACAATTTAGGATAGAGGAACTTGCCCCTTCTTTGTACTACCTCAATATGATCGGACAGGTACAGCATTCAAATGAAGACTCAATCATGGGCATGATGACATACTCTCTCTTTCTCATCTCTTTAGAGTCGCTTTCCTCCTCTCTCATTCAAAACAAGTGTGGTTCAGGACCAGAAGATCTACCATGTGTGCCCACTAGACGTGATTCGCCACCACTATGCCAGAAAGACATCTATCCAAGATGAGATCTTTGAGGCTGATGTTCATGCAGATGGATATGGCCATCCTTCCACTGCACTTCGCTGGCGTGTCTGTCAGGAGTACACAACCTCCATCATTGTTATCATTTTGCTGTATGTAACTAAGTGGAGATAAACAATAAGGTTTGCTTCTGCACAGGCAACACAAAGGGGTGTGCAAGCCTGGCGGTTGGTTCTGCCGATGTTCTTTGTGGATGCCTATGAATCAGCTCCATCACGGCAGAAGAAATCAGTGTCAATCTACACTCGAATGGCCAATCTGTCCTGTGAATCTCTTCAGCAGGCAGGCACATGGCGCCTCCTCTGTGTGGCACCTCCCCTACACAACCCATCGTTCCTGCTTGATATCATAGCTAAAGTGATTGTCAAGCCAATGAGGAAGCTCGAGGAGGGAATTCAAGTGTACTTTCGTGCTCTAGAAAGGAATGAGCATTGCTTTGGAACAGCGTTTGAATTCCAGGGCGATCATCCAGGACTTGCTGAGATGGAACGTATGATTATCACACAGGCTCTCTCACACAGCTGCGCCCATCTACTAAGCTTGAATTTGTACTTGTGTGTGTGTGCGTGTGTGTGGTGTGTGTGATGGTGTGACAGAAACAATGCCAACAGGAATCACGTGTTGTCGTTATTGTTTCAACACAAGAGACCTGTTCCATGCGACATCGTGGCCTGTGATATGTGATGGGAAGAGCTATGAGAAGCCTGAGATGCGTGACGCAGAGTCTGCACGTCATGAGCACAAGGAAGCAGTTGATAATCTACGTGTGCATGGAAAGAAATCAAGTGCCAAAGCTGTGCTGAAGGAGAAGGGCTGGGGCAAGTTCTACAGCCCACTGTGGAGACTGCGAGGTATGCGCACCGACTTTTATCTTTGCTTTGGTGTGTGCTATCTACACTTGGAGTTACTGGGCTTGTGCAAGGTACACTGTGAATGCTGCCTGTGCCACGTCACTTGGCCCATTCTGACTTAGTGTTATGCTGGAAGCGCCACCTGCGTTACATGGCTGTGTCCATGGGAGCAGAAAACTGTGAGGCGCTGAACAAAAGGATATCCCTCTATCCGAGGTTCCCTGGAATTCATCACCTCGGCAAGGGCGTCATCAAGCTGGACCGTTTTCGCCCGGTGGTACGACTGCCTGCTATCTTTTAGATGGATGGTGATGACAATTCATCTGCTCTGCTGCCTGACCAGGATGGCCGCCATGTGGCTCTGCACGCCCTCACTGGTGGCCTTATGGAGAGTTTTCTTCAGATCGCTGAGATATGCCTCGAGGGCCTCATCTCAGAAGTGGAGCTGTGCTGCTTCACTGTCCATCTGGATGCTCTACGACTGCTTGGCCAGGAGATGGTCTCTCCTCAACAGATCGTGGAGATCAAGCAGCTAAACAAGCAATGGAAGGCCGAGTTTGTGGATCTCTACCAACACCAAATGGAGAAAGTGCGTGGTGCAGGTACTCGTTCAAAATCCCTGATGATGGTGATTCAGGGCAGAATCGCTCCACTAACCTCTCCAGGTAACAGACAAGAAGCTCAGCATGCAGTTCCCCAACTTGGAGACGATGAGACACCTTCCCAAGCTGATCAAGCACCTGGGCGCTTTGCCATTCCAATCCACCCGGCCCGGTGAGGTCAACCACCGAAGGTGTAAGAATGTTAGTGTGCACACAAACCAGCACAGGCCTGAACATGACATCCTTCAAAAGGTGCCATCTCACTTTGCCGTTCAAACATATTCTGACCGTGTTTCTTCTCAGATGCATGAGATCTACGCTATTGAGGAGCACATGATGCCAGAGCATGACGATGAGGATACGGGCCCTCAATCTGACTCAGATCCCTACGCTCCAGCAGGAAGCAGCTGGGATGCTCAACTTGATGAGGACGGCTGCAGTGCCATTCTGCAGACCTTGGAGGCATTGGGTGTGGAGCCAGCATCTGATCAGGCATGGAGGGAATACAAAACCGTGCATTTTTACAGTCATCGCCTTGCTTGTGGTCACTTCGTCTTGATGCGTGTTCCCGACGAAGTACGTTTCACCCAACATGAAATCTTTGCATTGGTGGTTAACATTTATGGCAGGCACATGGTTATCCATCTTTCATGCTTCCTCTTGCTGTTCTTGACCTGCTGGGTGAGAGATTGCACGGTGATCACCAGCAGTACCTCGTGGCTCGATGCCTGCGGTTCATTACTGTGCCTCTGGTCAACCATCGGGATGATGCTGTGCTCTGCATGCAACTGGAAGCCTACTACCCTAAGCGCTTGTCAGACGGTATGATCGAAGCCCTTGGCCCAAGCCTGGTGCTGCGAGGTGGTGAGGAAGTGTGGGTTCCTCTTTCCCTTGACAACTGGTCTATTGCCCATCGGATCTCTGTGGCACGGCGCTGGACCGATGAGGAGGAGCACATATTCAACTTGCGTACCAAGTACCACATCACAGACAAGTGGGCTGGCAAGAGACACATGGGGCGGGGAGAGAGCGTTCAGTACGTCTCACTTCTTTCCCATAGTTCACTGTTTAACTAACTAGCGACCATGTATCTTTTGTAGATCTGATGAGGATGCTCTTCGTCGTTATGTGGACAGCGAGGACGATGATATTGACGATGACAATACCAGCTCCGAGGATGAACAGGAAGTGACAGACAGTGGGGAAGATTCTGTCTCTGATGTGGAAAGTGCTGGCGATGAATGAAGGTATTGGCCCTTGTTGAACAAGCTGGAGCTATGCCTTGCTAACATCAATGTTCTGTGCACTCTCTTTGTGCCTTGGACTCAAGACTTCGTGCTCTGTTGTGCGTCATGACCACCAGTGCTCATTGGCTGATGACATCTTGTAAACGTTGTTGTGCATTGCACAGCGTCCTGCTGCCCAACAATGCATGTCAGGGGCGGACTCTTGCTGTCCCAAATCCTTGGTCAGCCCCTGTGGCACGTTATTTTGGCCATCGGGGGAGCATTTATTAACTCCGAACTGGTACAGGGTGCAATTTTGCCCATTTAGTGGGCGCCAAAACCCGCCCACCAGATGCCCCTGCATCCAGGACGTGTACCAGATGCAGACTTATTTTTCGCAGTGTTGATCACATCGAGGTGGCCGCCCTTGGCCGCTTCCGCGCAGGTCCACTCGTTCCAAGGACACTCGTTGGCGCGCGCCCACTGCAGTAACTCGAGATGGCCTCCCCTGGCTGCGTCAGCACATGTGAACTCGTCCCACGGGCAGCCATTGGCGCGCGCCCATTGCAGTAATCGGAGATGACCTGCGCCGGCCGCGCGCGAGCAGGTCTTCTCGTCCCACGCGCAGCCTCGCGCGCGCAGCCACTGAAGGACATCGAGTCGTCCGCCGCGCGCGGCCTTTGCACACGTGTGCTGGTCCACCTTGCAGCCCATGTCGTCCACGGCCCATTTCAGCACGGCCAGCCAGCCGCGCTCAGCGACGGACTTGACCCACGCGCGCTTCTTCTGCTTCTTCATATCCTGCGGGGTAAGATCATCGATGGGCAGCAGCATCCTGCGATAGAATACCAAGACCGGCTTGGGGAGCCGGACGGGCAAAAGGCGATGCCATGTACGACACACAAGACGACAGCAGGGTACGGCCAGCGGATCGACGTGGGTGGTGAGGACGTACCACGTCAACTCCTCCGGCAGCTGCTCCATCTCTTTCGCTCTTCGGTGCATACATTTGGCAAATGCCAAAATTTTTTCTTTTTCTCGAATGGAACATTCATTTCTTTTCCTATTTCTTGTGCATTTCCTGGACACCATCCAGAAAAATTCTCAGATAAATGAAAAGGAAATGTGTAAGAAATAAGAAAAGAAATCAACTTGTGTTGCGCGAGAGATGTTCGGACTCCTGTCGAAGCTCGTGAAGGCGCCCTCCCAGTCCGACCTCGCCGCTCAGGTCGGAAGTGAGGCGGACGACTTCTAGTACGTGCGGTCTCCTCTCAATGACATCAATTCAATCGAAGTCCAACTTACTCATATTTTATCATTGATCTTTTTTTACATTTGTAGTTTTGAGAATTTGATCTCCCTTCTGAAGCACGAGTGCTCCCGCATTGTGGTACGCCATCTACATTTCTTTTTCTTTTTTTTTTTAAACATGCTCGATCGGCATCTGACCTGGCCACCACCACGCAGTTCTACCAGGAGCATGCAGGTCAGGGCAGCACGCTCCTCTTTGACTCGCATGCCATGTCAAAGTCGCTGAACAGGGAGGCTCGCCGAGAGGAGAAGGGACGCGATGCTTCGTCTGCGGGGAAGCCAGCAGAGACTCCTCCATCGCCACTCAAGGTTGGTGATGGCTGATGGGTGATTATGGTGAGTATGATAGTTGACTGCTCACTAGATCGCTCTTTCGTGCAGAAACTGCCACCTTCACTCAGCGAGATGATGTTTGGCACAATGCCCATGTCGCTCGAGGGACGAAGCAGCAAGATGCACTTCCTCCCTGCGCTCAATCTGGTACAGTCACCGGGCTTCGCTCAGATCTGTGGCAATGTTCGTTTCATTTCCCAAACTCAAAGAGGAACGCAGGTGTTGGTCTCACGGTTGGCCACCGTGCGTATCAGAACGGGCCAGAGCACACGGAAAGTCTCATTCGCCATTGGCGTTCTCTTTGATGTATATATCCTCCCTAAGCACGTTGGTTCGATTCATATTCACACGTCATGAACAGATCAGTTTTCGTGACTTCCTCTTGTGGCATTTTGGAAACGGAGTGGAGAGGGAGGTGGACCGCCTGCTTCGACATTTCTTGCGTACCGTGCTGTCACCTGAATGTCCGGCTTCACTGCAGGTACGCGCTCAATGTTCATTTCATTGTGTATCATCCTGATCAACTTGCTTTCTGGTTCAGGACGAACCTCATCTGTCAGCTGCTGTGGACTATTTCCACACAGCTTTCAGTCGATTAGTCTCAGCTCCGCGGTTAGACGTACATATGCTTATCTCTAAATGTATGTACATAAACCAAAACTAACTGAGCAACCACAAATCAAGCGGGTGATGTGGA
Source organism: Acanthamoeba royreba (assembly GCA_000826365.1). Lineage (NCBI taxonomy): Eukaryota > Discosea > Longamoebia > Acanthamoebidae > Acanthamoeba > Acanthamoeba royreba. Next base: position 2,453 of record CDEZ01019543.1, on the reverse strand, counting down.
TACAGATCTTTAATGATGGCGGAATTAATGAACGACGAGATGCTGCAACTGATTTTCTTCGCACGCTTGAGGCAATGCGGCTTCGATGGGACAGCCCGCGCACCAGCTACTTCCTCTCTACACTGATTACCTCTCTGCTCGCCACTGATCTCTCCTGGATCCTCTACTTCCACAATCACTCTCCTGCGAGTGCGCTGCCGTACGCTTTGCATCATCGTATACCCTCTTCTCGAACCATCCTCACTGGGCTTGGTCCATCATATCTTCGACCACTCCTTTCTCTTCTCTCCTACTTTGTGCGACCGCGAGGTCCAATGCTACCGCGGGTTTCACCACTGTGCGGGCTATTGGCAGCACACGAGATTAACGACAGCCAAGCGAGCGAGGCCAGGGAAGGCGGCACTTCGGCTGAGGCCCGAGAAAGAAGAGACAGCATTGGGACATTAGAGGAAGCGTTAGTAGCGCATCTCAATATGCTGTCTCTTCACTCAAACGGAGCGGACCAGTCATCAGGCGACAAACCAGCCCTATTTACAGTGGATTCTCTGCTTGCAGCGCGATGCGCGCTTTCGCAGAGTTTGTTTGCTTCCTATTTACCGTACTACTCCGACCATTTTGGTACCTGTCTCTGCCTGTTTTGATAGTTTGGACTTGCTCCCAACTCACGTACTTTGGTTTCAGTATTGATGGCGATAAGCAAGCCAGATTCTGAGGCTGATCTCGCCCAGCGAGTGCATCAGGACGTCAAGGCTCGTTCCGCTCAGGCCGGCCACGCTTACTGCCTTTTGGCGGATGTGGCCAATTTACGGTGTCAAGTCTTCTGCAGTGGGGGCAGTGCGCCACCACCGACGTCGACTTCACTCCCCGACTCGGCTTCCCGCCATCATGGTGGGACAGTGGTCACTCTGAGCGGCCGATCAGCATGTTCAGACTTTGTACGAGAAAGCTTGGCGACCACTGAAGGCTTGTGGAAGGCAGGTCTGCCTCCGGAAGGCTGCGTGCAGTACCTTGAAGACAGGTACTTTCAATTCTCTGCTCTCCCAACAAGTATCCTGGAATTGATCGCGTGTTGCATCAGATTGTTGCAGCTTCTGGAGCAAAGTCGCCTGCTTGGTGATTTCCTGGCATCACTGCCGGCACCACAGGCGGGCCGATCACGTCTCACTCTTGCAGATACAGCGGCGCGGCTGGGCTTGGGGTTCGCCGATGCCAACCTCCTCCTACCCGCTGCTCTAGCCACCGGACCAGCCTCCTTACGTTCCTCTTTTCCACTCGCTTCTGATGGCCTCATTCTGCCTTACTAGATGATTGCTTCGTCAGCCAAGGAGCAAGTGGCTAGACTGAATGTAACGGCGCCATGTAAAGAGCTAAACATTTCTTGCTACAACTTCCAGTGGCCAGCAGAGGTTGCCTTGTTGTAGGCGTACTTTATTGTCAGCGTGCTTAACATAAAAGGGGCACATACTCTCTTCAGGGCTTGTAGGCCTCAGCGACCTGCTGGGAGTCACTCAACCATTCACGCACGGAGACCAACTTGCCGTCAACAACGCGCGAGTGGTGAACCGCCTCCACATCGATCGGTTTGCCCGTCGCTTTCACGGTGCCGACTATCTTGCAGAAGCTGACCACATGTTCTCCCTCGGAGACGAACGTGTGGGGATTGAAGATGGTGAATGAGATGGAGGTGGTATGCTGCAGCCACTTGAGCGTTTGTTCCTTTCCCTTGTACACTCCACCGTAGGGTGCGCCAGGACACATGTCGCAGACGAAGTCGTCGGACAGCAGGTCGAGCCACTTCTCGAAGTCGCCAGCACCGAACAGGCCATACATGTGCTTCACAACATCTGCGTTGGACGTCGCCATCTTCGTGCGTAGTCAAACTTGTCCCCTTCTTTACTTGAGTGGATTGGTACGTCCCTTTTTGGAAGGCGAAAACCAAAGCGTTTCGCAAATAATTTACGAAAATTTTCGTCGCGCAAGTCTTTGGGGTTCGCAATTCTGGCTGTACCTTTCCGAAATGGTGAGAAATGAGAATCTACATCTTTGGCGGGGAATTTGCGGAGGAAGGCCATCCATTTCGAAGAGGCCTCAAGTCAATTTGTAGGTTAATGGAGAATTCATTTTTCAGTCTTCTCTGGAAGGTAGCTGTAAATTACATAAATTACACTCGTAATGAGCGAGGGCCGTTGGTGGTGGTCTACAGGGCGAAGCGCATGGGCCTCTTGCAGCGCAGGAGAGACCAAAGCGTGTGGCCCACGCGATGACGCAAGCCCACCGTCAAGGTGGGCACGAACGCGATCGAGTCGAGCGCAGCGAGGCCAGCCGAGTAGCCGTCGAGGAGGTGAGGCAGGAAGCGCTCGTCGAGCTTGATGGCCAGGTTGAGGCCCACGTGCTTGAAGCCCATGGCGCCGGGACCCACCATGGTCACGATGTCGACGCCGTTCTCGGCCACA
>CDEZ01019538.1:0-18045 GCA_000826365.1 Acanthamoeba royreba | reverse complement strand
CTCGACAGCAATCAGAAGATGGCGCTCGAACGCGGGCGCGACACGGGAAGGCTCGATTTCTCCCTGCACAGCCTCACCGACATCCCCATCCAGGTGTTCGATCTCGCGCAGCACCTCACTATCCTCAACCTCTCTGTCAACAAGCTCAAGTTCCTCCCGGCCGCCCTGTGGACCCTCACCCGCCTCGAGACCCTCGACATCTCCTCCAACGAGCTCGAATCCCTTCCACCCCAAATCGAGGCCCTCACAGCCCTCCAGGTCCTCAATCTAAGGCACAACTTCCTCACATCCCTCCCGGCCTCCCTGGCTCGATGCATCTCCCTCCAGAAGCTCAATCTCGAATACAATCGTCTCAAGACATTACCCCCGCTCGATGCATTGACCGATCTGCGCGACCTGCGCCTCAAGTACAATCAGATCGTGCAGCTCCCATCCCACGGCCTGGGCGCCATTCGTGGCTGCCTGGACCTCCAGAACAACCATCTTGTAGAGCCGCCCTCTTGTGTGTCCCTCACCGAGCTGCTACTCGAGAATAATGCCATCGCCGCCCTCCCGCGCAATGTTGATGCCCTCTCGACCCTCACCCGCCTCACCCTCTCCAACAATCGCATCAAACGTCTCCCGTCTCAGATCCAACATCTCAAAGTCCTCACCGAGCTTGGTACTTACATTTATTCTCTTATTTATTTTTCCTTTTTGGATAAGTAAATCGAATTACTCTATTTCTGATTAAAAACGAATAAGTAGTTTCAAAGAATAATTCATAAATGCATCACGAGCTTTTAAATAATAAAAAAACAATAAATCGTTTCTATGAAGACTTACCTTGGGAACGCGCGTGTTGTTCAGACCTGCGGGAGAACGAGCTGTCTGAGGTGCCCATCGAACTCGCAGAGCTGCCCGCGCTGAAGAAGCTCAACCTTGCGAACAACAAGATCTCCACTGTGCCGCCCGAGTTGTGGTCGCTTAAGGCGCTGCAGGTGCGTTCCTGCTCCTGAGTCGGAGCGCAGAGAAGCCATCCTCACTCTGTTCCTTGACTATTAGGTGTTGAATCTTGGATATAACACGCTCGACGACCTGCCTCCCGGGATTCACAAGGTGTCCACGCTCAAAGAGCTGCTCCTTGGCGGTAACTACACCCGTCCATTCCTGTTAAGTGGCATCTACTAACTCGGTATGCTGTCGAATCTAGGCAATCGTTTCACGGAGCTTCCTCGCGATGTGACACAGCACGCCACCCTCACGTGCCTCTTCTTAGGATGGAATCAAATCTCGCGCATTGATCCTGCTATCGCCTCTCTCGTCAAACTCACTATACTTCACCTTACGGGGTAAAGCCTCCCTTGTGATGAAGATCTCCTTGAGAGCGGTACGGCTGACCTCAACCTTCCATTCTATAGCAATCGAATAAGCGAGCTGCCTTCGGAAATTGGACAAATGAAATGCCTCAAGGAGCTGTATCTCGCCGGCAACGAGCTCACAGTCTTACCTGACACCCTAAGCGACATGAAGGGTACGCACTGGAGAGATTGTCAAGTGTGCATGAACCATGACTCATTTTTATTTTCGTACAGGGCTTGAACTTATTGATTGTCGGCACAACAAGATATGTTACCTTGCTCCCACGTTAAAGGCTCTCAACTTCTTGGAGAAGATAGACCTCGGCGACAACCCAACTTTCCCTATTCCTCCAGAGCTGCTAAGCAAGAAAACTCTCACTATCGAAACCAACTCATCAATATCCAAAGGCAGATTCACTGTGGCGAAAGCTGAGATGAAAGGTATGCTCTGGCTCCATGCTCGTTCCTGCCAAATATTAGCCTGATTTGGTTGCCTACACTAGGTAAGCGATGGACAATGGAAGACGCGGTTGTTACATTGTGCGGTTATAGGAGCAATGAAGTCGATGACTATCTTGCGGTCTTTGACGGCCACGGAGGGGTAGAGTTCTGCTTCTCGAATTGCGTCTTGTCAAGTCCATGACCCTGGATCTAATTTGTTGTCTTTTGTCTTTCAGGACAAAGCAGCTCAGTACGCGGCTAAACGTCACCACGAAATATTGGAAGAACAGCTCAGGGTTTTGGAAGCGGCGAGAGCTGAGGCAGAGAAGAATGCGAAGAGCAAAGGAGTCAAGGGCGCCGAGCGATTGATCGATGAAGACGATGTTATTGAAGCGATCAAGGTACAACTACATCCTACCAGCATTTATTTCTCAAGGCGGCTCACAGAACATCAATTCTTCGCATCCAGGCCTCGTTCATTGAGTGCAGTCGAGAGATGACACACGAGAATATCAAGAAAAGTGGCACTACAGCCGTTGTAACTGTATGCTTGGGTACTTCCCTCTCGCTTTCCGTCAGATCTTCGTCCGAGTCCTCATGTTTATCTTTACCGCTCTATCAGGGAACAAGATGTATGTAGCTAATGTTGGAGATTCTCGTGCGGTGATTTACAAGGACGGCCAAGTGAGCCGCATTTCGCTAGATCATAAGCCCGATTTGCCTGAGGAAGAGGTATGTAGCTTCATGAAGACGACGATGTTGATGAACCGTTTTTAATCTTCTCCCTTCTGCTAGAAACGTATCCGCAACCTTGGTGGATTCGTATCGCCAAATGGCCGTGTCGTGGGTATGCTGGCAGTTTCAAGAGCCTTCGGTGACCTCGACTTGCAGCCGTTCATCTCGGCCGATCCCTATGTGGATGTGGTCGATATCACTGATCCTCCTGATTTCCTGGTCATGGTAACTATTCACCTCCCCATTCTTTCTATCTGTAATGTTCACTATCAAACATCTCGATCTCACCCAATTGTCCTCTCCCCTCTCGTAGGCCTGCGATGGCGTGTGGGATGTCATTTCCGACGAGGCGGCTTGTCGCATCGTGGCGAGCGAAAGCGACGATATCCTGAAGGCCAGCATGAAGCTGCGGGACTTTGCCTACCTCTTTGGCAGCCAAGACAACATCTCTGTGGTCGTCGTCAAGTTCAAGTGATGATGAAGGATGTGTGTTTGTTCGTGCGTGTGTGTTATTCTAGGAAGGTAATCCAAACAAATCAAAAATTATGATGACATCTTTTTATTTTTCTTTATATTACCCAAAAATTCAGGTCTATTTTTCCATTACGAATTTAAATTATAAAATAGAAAAAAGAAAATTATTTATGTACAATCAATTATGGTTGCCTCAAAGCCGGTTGGTTGATGCACACGGACGAGGAAGAAGGACCAAAAAAGACAAACAAAAGAGAGTAACAAGTGAAGAAGAAGAAGGAAGACATGGCGCGAAAGGTGAACCAGTGGGAGCAAAAGATCGCCGACGCGAACCCCAAGCCATCCTACAAGTTGGGCGAGGAGAAGAAGACCTGGAAGAACTCGGGCAACACGGGAGGCGGCCACACGGCGCACGGTACCCACCCTTCTTCCTCTCGTGTGATGTTTCTTGAGTTGCTTACTCTTGATGATGATGATGAATGCACGAACTCAGATGGAAAGTACAAGTCGGCTACCGTCAAGACACCCACTACCTTCGAGTACGTTCTTGTCCTGCTTCTTCTTGTTCATTCGATGCTCCTGACACGTGTGTTCTATGTGTGGCAGGAAGCCACCTCCGCCCAAGAAGGGTCTGACGGACCTGCCGTGATGATCATTGAACGGAGAGGAAAGGAATAAACAATTGTACCATCAAGCGCAGGAATGCATCACTCACGCCACCCAGGGTTTCCCGTAGGTGCCGGAGCCTCAGCCATCCATCATCGATGGAAGTTGTTGCTTCTGGTGAAGATCCACCATCAGCTGCTGACACTTCATCGATAACGGACCAGGGATAGGTTCTGTCACGAGCATCATCAGTGATGAGGGATCAAGGAATGTACGAGGTCATCATGATGATTGTGAATGCTGCTATGTGTACACAATGAACATCAATGACGAAAGCCTCACCATCCATCATCGATGGAAGCGAGTGCATGTGTTTGGTCTGATACTTGAGAGTTACCAGTTGATGATCACCGTTGTCTCCTGGGTCGTGGGTTGGGCACCCACGCTGATGACCAGCGTGCCCTCGGGCTCGAGCATGGGCGAAGTTGGGTTGGGCCCGCTCACATACCAACCAGGCACCACTCCCGGCGCCGCTGGTGGTACTGTCTGTCCGTTGCAGCTCACGCTCTGCGGCGGCTGCTGGGCGCCACGCAGTTGCAACACATGTCTGCGCTGACTAGGCGCGCTGGGGTAGGATCCCGAACGGTTGATGTTGATCACCGTCGTGGTGGATGAAGGGAGCGTGGGCGCCGCCGTGGTCGTCGTGACGTAGGTCAGCTCAGTCCAGGTGAAGGTGCCGACGGGCTGAGAGTAATCCAAGCTGATGCCATCGTCCTCATACAGGCTGCCGCTGCCGCTTGGCGAGTTGGATGGCAAGCTGAAGAGCACCCAGATGAGGTTGCTCACCGGCTGGAGAGTGTCCATGTCGGCCATGGTCTTCATCGGGATCACCGCGCCCGACTTGGCGAACAGCGGAAGGTCCGCGCGAGTCCAGTCCGATCGCGAGTACACGCGCGGCCCTGCGAACACGGTCTTGCCCTCCCACGAGACCCACCGACCAGGGGGAATCCACACGTCCTTGGCCACCAAGCCTTTGGAATCCGAGGGCTGACTGATGGGCGCTGCAAGGATGTCCGATCCGAACATGTACTGCGTGGTGTAGTTGTAGGCGGCATCCTCCTCAGGCCACTCGTAGTAAAGAGGATGAAGCATCCCGATGGCCGTCTCGTAGGCTCGACGGGCCGACGTGTAGATGTAGGGTCCTAAGGCGTTACGCAGCTGGAAGGCCTGACGCATCAGATCAAAGTAGGGGAATGTCCAGAAGTACCGATTGCACTCACAGTGCGTCCGCCAGATGGGGCTGACGGCGGCAAACTGCAGCCATCGGAGAAGGAGCTCCATGCCGAAGAGGTCGTCTGGGTTGTCGGTGCCAGGACAGTCTGTGCCGTTGTGGTTGCCACCTATGTCGTGCGACCAGTAGGTGAACAGAACGTTGGAAGATACCGGAGTCATCTTGATCTCAAACTCCAAGGTGCCGTAGTCCTGTATAATCACACTCGTGAGTTTAGCTCCGACTGCTCCTGTTCAGGGCAGTGAAGGAAAATGAAGAGAGCTCTCTTACCTGGAAGGTGTCGCCAGAGAATCCGATGGGCAGACGCTGTGAGCCGAGGCCTCCGTAGCGGGAGAGCACAAGGGGTCGGGTCTTCGTAACAACGTTCTTATGTTCCACGTAGACATAGTTACTCCACCACTGCGAGGGAATCGACCCCATCGACCCAGAGCATCCACCGTAGTCCGTCCACCAGTAGTCCACCGCCGAGATGGGTGACTGATCCATCACAAGGTTGAACATGATATCGCTCAGGGTCTGATTGTCCAGATTGCACGGGACCGCCGCCAGAGTCTTGGGATCGATACCGGCGGCCTTGGCCACCTGAGGGTACATGGCCTGGCAGTGATCCACACCGGTCTGAGGGTGAAGGTTGAGCGAGAGGCGGAGTGGATGGCCGATGACGTTGGTGTAGCTGTGAAGGTACGAGATCCAGTTCTTGGGATCGGGGAAGAGCGTCTGGTTGAATGTCCATCCACCCCAGGAGCTGCACCCGTTCACGTTTTGAGGAACGATGTGCCTGCAGGACGATCAAGAGTGTGCACATGTCGGAAGACAATGACAGTGGACAGGAGCACGAAAGCGCCATCTTACCAGTTAAGATCCATCACGACGTGGTTCAGAGGCAGTTGGTGGTCGTGGTACGGCAGCAGCACCTGCAAAGAGAATGACCAACAGGAATGTGAACAAGAATGTCCGATCTTGTGATTTTCACGTCATACCTCCTTCTGGAATGATGCGTCACTGTAGGGATAGTAGCGGCTCCACCACACACCAAAGGCTGACTGTGGCGGCATCACGATCGGACCGGACACCAAGCTCCAATCCTGCAGAGCCTGCACATAGTCGTGGCCGTGTCCCAGGAAGTAGAGATCCTGCGAGAGCGTCAGCGATGCGTTGGACCAAGCGCCGTTGGTCAGGTCGAGCCAGCGCAGCTCTCCCGGAGCCGGTTCGGTCGACTGGAATCGCGGCGTGAATGTGTCATCATGCACGGCCCATCCGCTGCGCGAGACGAGACCCGGACCCCACAGCTGATAGTACTGCTGCACGCACTCCGTAGGGTTCGAATAGCAGTCCAGTGAGCCCGGCCATCCGGGCGGCGCCCAGTCGCAGGTGCCGTTGAGATTCTGAGTGTCCACAGTGCCGGGGACCCACACGGTGTGCTTTCCAGCGACGACCAACTCGACCTGAAGGTTAGCGGCCGTAAAGTTGAGGACATCGGGCGACGGGCGGATGAAGGTGATGCGCAGAAGGTCCGTCGTGATGACCAGCGTGTTCGGGTTGGGGAACGCCGTAGTGAAGGAGGGCACCACAGGGAGCCGACGGTTGATGATGGAGAAGGTGGCACGGTCATCGAAAGTGGAAGAAGACGAGCGCTTGAGTTCCATTCGAACAAGGGCGGACGTGAGAATGGTGAAGCGCGCACGGTCGAAGATGACGGTGGCCTCCGGCGGCGCGACAGGCTGTCCCACGCCGTACGGCGCGGCAGCAGCGAGCGCCGCTACGGCCACCACAACCAGCAGGAGAAGCTTCAGAGTGTGAGTCAGTGTCATCCTCCTCCCTTCCTCCTCCGGTTTCGTTAGGTATCAGGTGAGTGAAATCCCCGTCAACACCCTTATCTGTATTTAAATGGAACGTTCTTTCCTTTTTGCACTTTCTTTCCTTTTTGGTGTTGAGACCATCTAAGTAATTTCAGAGCAGTAGAAAGTTGAATTTTTTAATAGGATTTTAATATAATCATTTCTGTTTTAAAACAAAGATGATTTAGGTTCACAAGTTAATTTCTTTCATTTTCGCATTACCTAATTTTTTTTGAAACAGATACGAAAACATTTGGATTTGAACTGAATTTCCAAACTATTTCGAGAACGATTAATAAATTGACGAAATTGTAGTCCTTTCCCCCTCCTGAAGATGGAAAACGGAAGAGGTGGCCTCCATGAGGGGAAGGTGGAGGGGACAGGTGCGGTGAGAGTGCGGAGAGAGGAGGCGGGGGAGCGGGTGGCGCAGGCGATAGCCTACGCTGCGACCGCCGTCGAGGATGACATGGCCGGCCGCTACGAGGCCGCCGTCGACGGCTACCTCAACTCTGTCGAGCTTCTCCTCCGGGCGACGCATGGTATGGTCCGCCAAGCTTTCATTTTTCTTTTAATAAGATAAATATTATCTGGAGTTTTATTTATTTTTATAAATATTTTCACATGTTCTTTGGTAATACAGGATATTTTCATATTTTTAGGAATAAAAGGAAGAAGGTTATTTGGTTTCGTTTTTCATTTTATGCTTCGCTTTCGTTCTTTTGCTGACTTGACCTTCATTGTTCGTGCGTTGCAGAGGATAACTTACCTGAACATGTTCTCCGTATTGTTCGGGTGCGTTGACCGATTCCTGTTGTAGAACGAATGAACTAGGTTGTGACTTATGCTGCAAGAGGGAGGAATCCTCTGCCCTCTCCCGACCCTCACGGCCGTTTGGCTTCGGCACACTCACTAAGTGTTTGATCCTTCAGTCAGAGTATTGACACCTTTGTTCATGTGATCACATAGGCAAAACAGGGCGAGTACATGGGGCGAGCTCATCTTATTGCCGATGCATTGAACAAGGCCAAGGTTGCCGCACGAGCCCGATCAGCGACTGAGTCTCAGGCCGCGCCGCCTCGCACTTCGGATCTTAACTTGTCAGCCAAGTTGCGGACATGACTCTCATTCATCAGCATTGGTGTTACTTACGCTTAGATTCCTCTGAATGCAGAGATCTAGTTACACGATTCCAACGGTCTAACTCGGACATGGAACGAAAAGCAGAAGCGACCCGATTTGCTTCTCTCTTTTCCTTGCCTGAAGCTGCCGTTGCCAAGAATGCAAAGCGTAAGTAGGCTGGTGAAGCTATACTTATGACCGATCTAATCCCTTCTATCGGACAGAGCTCACGCCATGTGTTCTTACTGTAACTGACAAAGATGGAAGCGCTCTCATCAATGAACAAAAAGCACACATTTTGCTTATCGGAAGGTACACACCACGTTCCAGAGTTCCACACTCAAGTGTTGGCTCATCAGATCCCGCATCAGAGATATGTGTATTGCAACGGAAGATATGGAAGAGGGAGGAGGGTACGCAGTACGTTTACTCCGCGCTCATTTATCAAGCAACATACGCCAACTTCTCACTCATCTTCTGCAGGAGAAACTGTTTATACCAGAAATTTTGGCAATGGAGAAGAAGCGCCAAGGGCTCATGTCGGCTAGAATCCAATTCTCAACTGTGCACGAGCGAACAGTATTAGTTCCTAGTCTTCATTTTGTTTCCTCCCTCAACTCATGCGTCATTGCTGTGAGTAGTATGTACTAGGATCCGTCAAAGCAGAACTCTACGACAACATCAACAACTTATTAACTACTATATGCCAACAAACGGTGCTTCATCATTTGTGTGCGCTTCTTGCGTCGCTCATCCTTGTTTCATCAACAGAAAGTGTTTGGGATTCCACTTGATGCCCTTCTTGTGCGGGAAGGACGAATGAACTTGGGCGTTCCCAAGATTGTAGAAGAAACAGTTATGCATATCACAAAACATGGTGGGTGTCCTCCCCTGTTCCATCAATAAGACAACACTGACCTGAAACTACGCTTTACCAAAGGTTTGAAACAGCAGGGGATCTTCCGACTTTCCTGTGACCTCATGGACCAGAAGGTAAGCGTGTCTCCATCACGATGATGGTTGGAGAATCGAGTTAAATGGCACGTACAGCGAGTGGTGGAGAGGATCGACAGAGGAATACCAGTCGATTGGAACAATGAAGAGATACACGTGTGCACCGCCGTCCTCAAGAAGTATCTACGCGACTTGCCACAACCTCTCTTCTCTCCAGAGCTCGTACGCCAACTTGCGCATCTGCTCTCTTCCTGAGTCTGACTCTTCCTATTCTGTCCGTTGTATCAGTATTCCTGCTTCATGGCTGTGCATAGTACGTGGATGCTCTTCCTCTTTTGATTCACACTACTAGAAAGGCTTACTGTGTTCTTTGCAGCCTTGTTGGTGGGAGATACGGAAGCCGCAGCTATGACCAAGATCGCCTCACTGATTGAAACACTACCCGGGCCTTGTCTCCGATTGATCAAGTACCTCTTCAACTTCGTGGCTCTGGTGGCCACTGAGTCTGCAAGCAACTTGATGACGTTAGAAAACCTGGCGGTACCCTTCACATCATCACCATATCGAGGTCGTTGCAGCCATAGATGACCAGAAGTGATGTTTGCTCAACCATCAGTTGATTTTCGGTCCTGTCATGATCGGCTCCGACGAAAGTAACTCTGCAGAGGTACGTCATGAACCTAAAGGGGAGTCGATGATGTGTATGACGATTTCTTGCCCTGTGGCACGCAGTTCCTACGGGAGACGGATGCTTGTAACAAACTAGTGCTGCTGATGATCAAGGAGAGAGAGCGCTTCTTCCCGGCGACCCTCCTCGCGTCATCGCAGATCAGGGCCGCTGAGTCGAATGTGCCCAAGTACTCGTCAACGAACCTTCCAATCTCCTAGAAATAAAGGTCAGGTGCAAACTTCGCATCTTCGCAAGTCTATTAAAGAATTGTTGGAAAGGGACACATCGTTGCCTACAGCTGCTGCTTGAGCTGCGTATCGACGAAGGACCAGTTGACGACTCCCCACCACTTGTTGATGTACTCCTGCAGAAAGGGATGTCATATCAGCAAGGATTGAAAGATAGGAAGGGTGATGGTGATCGTACGGGACGACGGTTCTGGTGATCCAAGTAATAGGCATGCTCCCACACGTCACCTGCAGGGCAAGGATAAGTTAGTTCGGCATGATGATGGAGTTGTGGTGAGAGAATAACGTTACAGGTAAGAAGGGGCTTGATGTTGCGTGTCAAAGGAGAATCGGCGTTGGAGGTGTTGAGGATCTCGAGCTTATCGTTGACAAAGATAAGCCAGGTCCAGCCACTGCCAAAGTTGCCAACGGCGCTGTCCGTGAACTGATAAGGAGAGCTATCAGTCAACTAAAGCAGAAACCCTGACGAGCGCTTCCTTACCTTCTTCTTGAAGTCATCCACGGAGCCAAAGGACTCTACGATACGCTTCTGGAGCTCACCGCCCAGATCGCCTGTGTGCCCGGGCGGAGCCATGCAGTCCCAGTAGAACGAGTGGTTCCACAGCTGCGAGGAATTGTTAAACAGAGGAGTGTTGCTGGCAGCCTTGGCCTCCACGATCACTTCCTCCAGGCTCTTGCCTTCCCACTCCGTTCCTGCATGTATCACGCACGAAAGAGTGAGCCAAACAAACGAAATGCTGCGAAAATGAAGCGAGGTGCCAGGACACTGGCGTATGAGCGCGCTATCAGTACCCTTCACGAGGTCGTTGGTCTTGTTGAGGTAGGCCTTGTGGTGCCCATTGAAGTGAAAGTCCAGTGTCCTGGCCGAGATAGCTTCGCCTAGCCCCTGCCTGAGGTATGACGGTTCCTTGAGGGTGAATGGTCCCTAAAGAAGAGAGCTGAGCAAGCCAATTCTACAAGTGTCCAAGGGAAGAGGGAAGGCGCAGACATACAGTGCTCATGTTGGGTTTTTGTTGAAGTGGTGGGTTCGTGGTAGAGAGGGGACAGCAGAGAAAGAAAGCTATCCACTGCTGGGGCGAGTATCGCCGACTTCATGACGTCAGCAACATAAAGCCCCGTTAGGGAACTGTTAAGCCGCGGCCGGTGTGGCCCATTGGCTCTGAGTTGTCACGCATAATTCCACTGCCATGTGTGTGTATGGTAAGGTACAGAGAGCTGATTTGAGGGCCGCAGCGACGTCTGCCGCTGAAACTTGGAAAACTTGTTTAGAGATCATCTCAGACTGAACATGAGACTTAGAGCATACAGCCAGGGAACCCGGTTCGGGCGAGCGCTTCGTGATTCTTCCCATCCTGGACCACGCACAGATCGGCGGTGAAGCAAACGGTGCCGGCTAGGCCCAAGAAAAGCGAGAAGGGCTGTGATGGAACATTCCACAATTTCTCTCTGCGTGTTGGATAATTCAAGGCTTTAGTTTGATTGTGGAAGAGGGATTCCACGAGGGCAGCACACGCGTACCCTTCGGGGCTCACAGCAAACTCAGCAAATTGCCAAGCGCGCCAGAGATGTTTGGGGTCGTGTGTTACTTTGAAAAGCTCCAAGAAGAGATAGCCATTGCCTGAGGAGAGAAGTGAGTTTAAGACAAATTTCTTACGACGCTGGTGATGCTCACCGGCAATGCCGTGACATAAGCCCAGTCCTTTCTTGAGAAGCCCCCTGTAAAGTGATTGAGTTAGTGAGGCGCGAACTCGTGTAAGAGAGCAAATCGCACCGTTTCCAGACCACTTCGCCTGCGCCGAGCGCAGCGTCAAGGTAGCGCTGATGGTGAAATACTCGGTAGGCTTGACAGAAGAGAAGACCCATTCCCGGCGCCCCTGCAGTGTGAAAGTAAAATATCTATGGTGGAATGGATATGAGGGACAATGTGAAGCCATACCGTGGCACCAGTGCACCAATACATCGTCAGTGTCGCCGAGCACAGTTGGGTAATTGCCAGAGTCACGGTATTTGATGGCAAGTAGCCAGTCCAGAGCATCGACAACCGCTTTACGGTACTCAGGCTTTTCTTGGCCCTCCGCCTGCAGGCGTGGCAGCAAGAGTAAGACATGTATCGGTGTTTGAGTTCAAACGAGGACGAGAATACCACAGCACGGTCCAGTTCATCAGGCCTAAGTAAAAGGATGTGGAGGATGCCAGCGATACCGTGGCCCATGCCAAGGTACTTCTCGCCATCCCATGAGTACATGAGAGGCGGAATGCTGCGGTCCTTGTCTTCCTGCTGCGCCTGTTTCGCGGCCCTATTGAGTTGACTCATATCAATCAATCTATACTTGGCCCATAGCATGGGATGAGGGGATATGCACTTGATTCCGCTTTCAATGCAGGAGTCGATGATGTCGCGAACACACTTGGGTGCAATTTCACGCTCAAGGTGCTTTTCTACAAAGAAGATGCTGTAGAGAAAGCCTGTGCGAACAGTTAGTGGTTGGATGCGAGCGGGCAGAGTGACAGGAGGGAAAGCACAACTGCACCTGTGAGACCATATAGGGGCTCCCAATTCTTGTTATCGGGAGAGAGCGGCAAAAACGATGCGGAAAGATCACGCAGCTTATCCACGTATTCCTAGATATCGCATTATCAACCTTTGGCTCCTTCTATCGCCATCAAGCGCTCACAGGACTCACCTGTTCCTTCGCCCGATGCCCGAGATGGTGGTGGATGACAGCAGCTAGCGCGTACACACCAGCATCGCCCATTATGAATGTGACAACGGGTTCGCCTCCATCCCTGCGCATCAAGATAGCGACGATCGTTCAGGTTAGCCATATGACGAGGAAGAGACGAGCGAATGTGCCAGATTACTGTTTGTTCTTCCCAGAAACAAGCTTGAGCGCTGTGTAGATGTACTCTGCTGCGCGTTCCAACGCATCGGTGCGATCGGGTAGCTCGTACTTGGCTTCCCACAAGCGCAGAAACATCAATGCCGCTCCTGCCGCACCCTCATACACCGTAGGATCGCTGTACGTCGTCATCACCACATCACACCACACGATTGAGTACTATGACATGGTACATTCACGCGTGGGGACGCGTCAAGCTCAAGCTCAGTAAGGCATAGAGTGTCGCACTTCTGGGTCGCAAGGTTGGCCGGCCAGTCGTCCTGGATGACCTCCACCATCTTGTCCGTCTGTACTCAATTTGCAGCACACATGCGCGCAAGGCAAGGTCAAGTAAGGGTCTATCTGCATTCTCCCAAGACCATCACGTGTAGAGCCGGGGATCTCTAGGAAGGTTCGAAACGTACCTGCTTGTGCAGAAGACGAAGAAGAGCAGCGTTGGGGAAGTGGCCAGCGTGCGGATCATCAGGACCCGGCCAGTCGCGTAGCTCATTCGGGAAAAATCGGCTCAAGGCCTCACGTCCCAGCTCTGCCATGGCCATCTTTGTCCAAGATTGATTAATTAAAATTAAACCTGAACTGTGAGTGATTTGATTCTAAACGTTGGATGTAAGAGGACCACCGTGGCCAACCTGTACCTGAATTCTGCACGGTTCAGAAGACCACAAAGAAGGTCGTCCCCATTTCGTGCAGAACTCGACGAAACGCATTTCGCGCCAAACAAAGAAGATACAAATATTTGGAAAATGCACCATGGAAACGAAAAAGAAGGAAATTTAAACCTTTGTGCCAGCCAAGCGCTGGGCCAATGTGGCTTCGTCTTCTTTGGTACATGTTCCTCCTGAGGTGCAGCTATTGCCCATGTTCATACAGTCTTGGTCACCTGCCTTACTCCGTTGAAAAATTCTGTGCAATTCTTAACTTTTTGATAGAATTCAAAAGTGTTTCCCAAACCACAAGAATGCTTGGTATGCAAACCGGATGTACAGCTAATCTTTGCGCGTAGCGGCGAGATGCGCGCATCAAAAGATGCCAAACGGGATCGAGCGATCGATCACCACACATCAATCGCTACCTGCGCCTCTCCATTTTGAATGCAAGTAATGGAAGATCCAAATCAAACGATTACGGTCACGCACAATAAGCACAGCTTCGACATTGAGTTGGCCTCTCTTGATGCCACGACGATTGGGGATCTCAAGGCGCGGCTTGCCGACCTCACAGGAGTTCCTGTTGAGAATCAAAAGCTCATGTTCAAAGGTAATCCAATCCCAAAGTAATTCTCAAGTACATTTGATCGGAAAGGATCATCTTACACACAAGAGTGGTCAGGAATGCTCAAAGATGACACAAAGACGTTGGCACAAGCTGGCATGCGACCTGGCGCAAAGGTGATGCTGGTGGGCAGCACCCGTGGCGAACGGGAGAAGGTGGAATCCCTCTCTGTGCCCAAGCCTCTCTATGAGCTTCGCAACCCACAAGGTAAGTAAGTAGGGCTGTTGTCTCTTCAGCTCCTCCCCCAGTTGAGTTGATGGAGAAGTGAGCTGACTCAAACCCTCTTGCTCATGCTACTAGACCGTGTGTACAAAGAACAAGAGCAAGAGCAGCCCAAGAAGAAGCGATTCCACTACATCACGACACTGCCCTTACCCAGCTCTGACGTACGAATATGCGCCATGGTTCTGTTCCATCAGCAATGTCACTCATCATGCTGCCGCTGCAGGTTGCCAAGGGGTTGCTAGAGCGAATCGCCAATGATCCGGGCATCGTCGGTGTAATGGAATTGTACAATTGGAATGTTCTCTATTTAAAGGAACTATCACTCAACCAAGAAGGTATGATGCTGGTGATCGTGATCTCGAAATGATCTTTTTTCTAACAGTTGTTGATCTCCAGACAAGCTCGGCTGGAACGTCAACCAAGGGCTTGAAATCAGTCTGCGTGTACGGGTGGACAAAGATCATCCGCTCGAATTCCGCGATTATGCTGACATCAAGGATGTCATGGTGCACGAGTTGACGCACATGCACATTGGCCCTCACGATGCCAGGTACAGCCTCCTTTCGCAAGTTTCTCAGTTGTGAAAGTCTTGGCTGACATGAGTATAGCTTTTATGCGTTCAATCGCCTGCTGCATCAGCAAATCGCGGACATTGAAAGGAGAGAAGCGGCTAAAGGGCAGAAGTGGTATTCGGTCATGCAAGAAGCGGAGAAGAGCAGTGGCTACAAACTAGGAGGTACACTGAGGAATGCCAGTTCTGTTAAACAAATTCGTGAGGTTCATCTAAAGATACGTTTCGTCACAGGTGGTTCTAGTCAGGGAGAGCACCTTGCTCGACGCCCACAGGACATGGCCCTGGAGGCCGCTTTAGGGAGGATAACGTATGAAGTCCTCACTTAATATCACTGCAATTTAATCGTCAATCGCTTAACTGCTTTCTTGATCTAGTGCAAAGGAGCAAGCCATCACTGAGGCATGTGGTGGCAGCATACGAGCCGAGGACGCCGAGGCAGCCGAGAAGGAGGGCCAAACGTAACCGCCCTGCTTAACAACCTATGCATGCAGGAAGAATACTTGTTAAATAATGACTCATTTTACACTTTCCATGCTCCGTGCACAGACCTCGCTCTGAGGTACACGCAATGTCGTACACTAGCGTGTACTCGTTAACTCTCATTCAGGATATCCACTGCATCACCTTGGCCTTCGACGAAGAGACCATGCTTTGCTTCCTGGTGACGTCGAGTTCAAGAAGACGCAAGGTACTGCTGTGCCATGGCAAAAGCTGTTATTGTTTCTTCTGTCCCAACTCATCACCAACACTTGCGATGCACCACCACAGGGCCATCCTCTTCCCATTCTTCCCTGCTGATCCATTTGTCCTTGAATGTCGGCATGCTGGCAATGACCGACGCACCCAACCAAGTGGAGAACCTCCTCTCCTGGCCTGCATAGATCCGGATCCGCGTACTAGAGGGCACACGTTCAACGAGCTCTCTCCTCAAACGCTCGCTGAAACCCTCGAACATGGTATTCCCGCCAGCAAGTACAATGTTATTATAGAGATCATCGTGCAGGCTGGTATCACACTGGTATGCGCAAAGTGAATGTGTGTGAGCATCCTGATCATCCCACAGGGATTCACCCATACAAGCTCCGGGCATCGGGCCACACGTACCTGCGCGATGGCACTGGCGACCATCTCGTGTACTCCCTGGCCATCCACCGCCAACAAGTTGGGCTTGAACAGACCCTCAGGAGCAAGGAAGGCCACATCACCCAGGGTGATGTCCCGGTTATCAGGCGTCTGGTAGGTACGGCGGTCGGCGTGTCCGAACGACGGTTGCACCAGCTCGGCCTCATAGTCAGGTGCCACATAGCAGCACTTTTCCTTCATATTCTTCACCATCTCTCTCTGCTGAGCATTCCTCTGCAGGACGCCGCGTTCGATCAGGAGCTCCTCAAGCCTCCGTCCCACATCACTCCCACCCATCTCCACTCGGACGATGCCGTGTTGCATCGCATGGCCTTCGTACACCGGCACCGCATAGGTCACGCCCTCGCCTGAGTCCAGCACCGTTCCCGTCGAGTACCCCGCCTGACAGAGCGCGAGCACCTGCTCGACGACCAGAAGAACGCAGGGTGTGGCGAAGGTCTCAATCATCATCTGCACCATGCGTTCCCTGTCGTCTGGCGGCAACAGCGGCGGTTCGGTGAGCACCACTGAATGGTTGCTCGGGTCGACGCGCAGCTCGTTGTAGAAGCAATGGTGCCAGACCTTCTCCAGGTTGTCCCAGTTGCGCACGAGTCCCCGCTGGATAGGGGACGTGAGGTTGAGGATGGCCCGCTTGGAGAAGGCCTCATCGCCCACATAGTGCCGGTCGTCTATGATACCCTGTGTGGCTTTGGGAAGGCCCACTATTGTGGGGAACATGGCCATCGGATTGTAGTGCGGAGGGAAGCCCGCACGGGTCAGACCTTCGCCCGTTTGGAGGGCGACGGGCTGAAGATTGCTATCATCTCCTCTTCCTCCTCCTTTGCTGTTCCCGGCCTTCTGCGTCTTGCCGTTCTCCTCTTCCTCTTCCTCCTCGCCTGGTCGAGGGGAAACATCCTCATCACCAGTTCCCTCCTTGGAGGCACCTCCTTTGCCCTTTCGTTTCCGGCGCAGCCACGAGAGCATGGTCAGACGTCTTTGAGATGGAAGATGGGGAGTAAGATGACGACTGACTGAGGCAGTTACTGTGGAAGTCGATTCTGGGATATCCAGCGAAGCAGAGAACGAGAGAAAGGTAAAACATTTGAGGAATGTTACCGTTAGTTGCCATACAGTACGAAACCAGAACACCTAAGAAACAAGCAGAAAAGATATGCCTTTCCATACACACTGGGCTCCTATCCAGAGTGCATGCATGTAAACATGAAACATGTGAGATGACACTTGGTGGTGACAAAAGGACAAGCATATGGAACGAAAATTCATAGCCTTTTCTTGATATTTTGTTTCATCACCAACAACAATTCCTGGAATCTTCATGTTTGCCTGCATGCAGAAGAAGCAAAGAGAGAAGCATTGTCCTCACAACCATTCCTCACAGACACACCTGCAAGCATCAAGGACATCAATGGACCTCTACCTACTTCGATGGACTGAATGGCAACTGGGAGAGCCGCTAGAAACCTTCGTGAGCACAATGGAGGCTGATGTTGCGGATCGTGCAAGACAAAGACGAACGGACTGTGCGGCACCAACGAACGAGGAGGAGCAGTGGTTGCATGAGCGCGGCAGAGAGATCGAGAGGTTAAAAGCTTTCATAGAAAAGGCCTCAAGGCGATGTGTCATTTCCTCTTCGTAGTGTATTAGAGTATAGAGATGCACGGATGTACAGCAATAGGATAGTGCCTTCTTCATCGGGCCTAGGGAGGATCAAGAAGAGAAACGAGCGTGGTAGTTGAGTGAAAGTTATCAAAACTGTTTGTGGCAGCTCAGCCACGACCGAAAAAGTAGGAAAAGATGCTGCCAGGAGAGCTACCCTTCTTGGGAGAGCCGGCTCCTCTGCCTGGCGAGGGAGTGGCGATTCCTTGTCGCACCTGCACACCGAGTAGGAATCAATAAAAGACAAGATGAAAGTAAGGGAGGGATGCAATGAGGAGTACCCGTAGGGCGTAGTCCTTCTTGAACTTCTCAAGCTTCTCTAGTGTGGGTTGATTGATACCCACGGAGAAATCGTTGCAACGCTTCATGAGCACGGCCACCTCGATCACAAGATCGATGGCCAATGCCATCAGTGAGGGGTTGCGCAGCCCTGGCAGTTTGAATAATCTGCACAAGTGTCGCATGAGTAAGTGATAAACGAAGGGCGGATGTTCTCATAGGAAGGTACCTCTTGCTCTCCTTGAGCACGTTGTCAATGCAGGCATCAGATAACTGAATG